>RJWK010038441.1:0-20804 GCA_004363435.1 Platanista minor | reverse complement strand
ACTCTGTTTTTAGGGTTTTTTTGTTTGCCCTACCCAGGTAAGTGTGGAGTTTCTTGCCTTTTGGGAGGTCTGAGGTCTTCTGCCAGCGTTCAGTAGGTGTTCTGCAGGAGTTGTTCCACGTGTAGCTGTATTTCTGGTGTATCTGTGGGGAGGAAGGTAATCTCCACGTCTTACTCTTCCGCCATCTTGTCTCCCTTCCCCGCATTTTTAATTTTGTATTTTATTCTGCCATGTCTTAAGTGAGGCTGAGCATTTGTTACAATGGTTGACCTACTGCAAATTTATTGAGCTAATCTAAATGGTGGCTTGCTTTGTTTTTCTTCATGAAACGAAATAACAGTGAGCTTGATAGCACATCTCTGTTTAGAAAAAATAGGTACTGGATGTTATTCCACATATTCAGAAGCCTTGGCTTCCATCAAAGAGAGGAGGGGTAAAGTTAAGGATTTCCAGAACGCTTTGTACTGATCTTAGGTGATTTGGCTATTCAACTGGAAGAGCTGATGAAACAGATTTTGGGTTATGTACAAGAGGAAGAAAGAGTAGCCTTCTTTGACAATGTTTGGTTTCAAGAAAATAATGGGTAGAATGAAAAGCTATCTAAATATGAACCATTACTTCTATTTTAAAAATGCAATCACCTTCTTTCTTAAGCCCTTCAAGGCTGTATTTCAACAAAAACAATCTAAGTTAAAGACATAAATCTATTTTATATTTACCCATCCATTTGCTTTCATTTTCATTCCTGTGATACATAAATATATTAAAAATAACTTAGAGGCAAGTTCAGAAAGTTATAATAAAAATACTGAGTACAATTCTATTAAATACAATTTCAAAGTCCAATTTCTTTTTTTTAATCTAATATCAATGATATTATTAAGGCTTTCTAAAAATCACTATATAAGTATTCCTTTAAGGAAAAATATTTCAAGAACAAATGAGTTTTGCATGTATAAATTACTTTTTGCAGAAGAAAAATTTTAAATCCTAAATAATGTATCTTCATTCCTTAGTGACTCAGAAAAACTAAGTACGGTACCTTAGCAAGACTACTTTTAATAGTTTTATATTTCTAACCATGTTGGAATGAGCTTTAAGATTCTTTCCAAAAACCTGAGATAATTTTCAAATAAATCAGAAACTAAATATTAAAATCAAGCTTAAATATTATCTTCTGTGTTTCAAAGACAGTCAAACTTCTGTAGTTTCTCATTATTACATGATGACTAAGAACTGTAAAGTAGGGAGAAAATAAAAATACAAGGTTTATAGAATATCTAAAATTGTTATCAATAAATGCTGGAGAGGGTGTGGAGAAAAGGGAACCCTCTTGCACCGTTGTTAGGAATGTAAATTGATACAGCCACTATGGAGAACAGTATAAAAATTCCTTAAAAAACTAAAAATATGGGCTTCCCTGGTGGCTCAGTGGTTGAATGTCTGCCTGCCGATGCAGGGGACACGGGTTCGTGCCCCAGTCTGGGAAGATTCCATGTGCCACGGAGTGGCTGGACCCGTGAGCCATGGCCGCTGAGCCTGCGCATCTGGAGCCTGTGCTCAGCAACGGGAGAGGCCACAACAGTGAGAGGTCTGCGTACTGCAAAGAAAAAAAAAAAAAAAAAACTAAAAATAGAATTACCATATGACCCAGCAATCCCACTACTGGGCATATACCCAGAGAAAACCATAATTCAAAAAGATACATGCACCCCAATGTTCAAAGTGGCACTATTTACAATAGCCAGGTCATGGAAGCAACCTAAATGCCCATCGACAGATGGATGGATAAAGAAGATGTGGCACATATATACAATGGAATATTACTCAGCCATGAAAAGGAACGAAATTGGGTCATTTGTAGAGACATGGATGGACCTAGAGAGTGTCATGCAGAGTGAAGTAACTCAGAAAGAGAAAAGCAAATGTCGTATATTAACACATATATGTGGAATCTAGAAAAACAGTACAGATGAACCTGTTTGCAAGGCAGAAATAGAAACACAGACATAGAAAACAAACATATGGACACCAAGGGGGGAAAGCGGGGGTGGGATGAATTGGGAGATTGGGACTGACATATATATACTAATATGTATAAAATAGATAACTAATGAGAACAGGCTGTATTGCACAAGGAACTCCACTTTGCTGTACAGTAGAAACTAACACAATATTGTAAAACAATTATACCCCAAGAAAAAATAAATAAAATAAAAATGTATGTTATTGAACTTCATCCTTTTGCAGGTAAACATATAGAAAAGAAGGTAATATGAGGGGGGAAATAACCATCAGGAATTAAACTGCCAAGATCTGACCAGTTAAATGAGGGAGAAGGCAAAGACTGTTATTGGGATTTTTGAAAAAGACACAATGAGTAACCCCTCTCATGACCTGAATTTTGAAAAAGTTGAGAATGTATACAGGAGGGAAGCATTTGGAGACCAAAAGACACATCCATATCTAGTAAGATTGCTATTGAAGAGTGTAGGTTATAATCTACACAGAGGGAGGTTTTCAAATATGAAATCTCAGATTTAGACAGATTTAATCATTAGCAGTGTGAGGCTGGGTCACAAACCTGCCATTATCCCTCCTCCACCCATACCAAGTAGATCAGCTGGAGGAGCAGGAAATTCATTCCCCTACTTGGGGTGGAGAATTGAGTAAAGGTATGCGGTATGGAGCCAGGGCAATGCACAAGGAAACATCAACAGCAGGATGGGCCTAGAGTCTGTCATACAGAGTGAAGTAAGTCAGAAAGAGAAAAACAAATATTGTATAATATCGCTTATATGTGGAATCTAGAAAAATGGTGCAGATGAACTTATTTGAAAAGCAGAAATAGAGACACAGACATAGAGAACAAACATATAGATCCAAGGGGAAAAGTGGGGGGGGGTGGGATAAATTGGGAGATTGGGATTGACATATATACACTACTATGTATCAAATAGCGAACTAATGAAAACCTGCTGTATAGCACAGGGAACACTACTCAGTGCTCGGTGTGACCTAAATGGGAAGGAAATCCAAAAAAGAGGGGATATATGTATACATATAGCTGATTCACTTTGCTGTACAGCAGAAGCTAACACAACATTGTAAAGCAGCCATACTACAATAAAAATTAAAAAAAAAAAAAAGATCAGGAAAGACGTGTTACTCCCCACTCTCCCAACCCTGGATAGTCTTTCCTCAGTAGAATTCTTTCAGGGGTGCCATAAATGAAATCTTCACATTTTTTGCATTTTATCTGCTTCCATTTGTGTGTGTATCTGTGTGTGTTTAATGGTGAAAGAAGTGGGCAACCTAGATTAGAAGAAAAACAAAAATAAGGGAGCAGGATGGGGGTTGTGGAGAGAAGAAAGAAAGACTTTGGTTCTTTTAATTAGCAAAAATATGTAAATTTAAATCTAAAGTGTATGCTCTATTACTTTATAATAAAAAATGATTTTCTCCACAGTGTCAATGAATATAACCTTAATTTATACATGAATATTTTTTATTCAATAAATATTTTTGAACATCTAAGAGTGCCAGGTCTGGCTGATACTGGGCCCGCAGACAAATATTATTATGTCTAATATAATCATAACACATCAACAGTAACAAGGATGATTATGTAAGTGTTCTATCTACAAGGAATTCAGTGTTGTGTGCTCCACAAACCATACACCCACATAAATGTAATTATCTTTGTCTCTTACATACTTAGCACAGTGTCTGGCAATTAGGAATTTAAAATAAGTTACATGTTCATTGAATGAGTTGGATTCAGGAAGATCATAATTATAGAACAGGTTTATTTTCTTTCCTTCACCACCTCCAAACAAGATCCATTGAAATAGTCTTCTTGCCTCTGGATTTAAAGCTTGAATATCAAATGTGTCCCTTTTGTGGTTTTCCCAAAGAGTCCAGTTGTCAAACATCATTTTCATCTGATTCAAATCTTCCTTTTGTTCTCAGATCAGGCCTGATTGGAAGCCAGCTTTGGGGACATAGGAGGAATATCATTAGTTTCTTCTCTCTTCCTTGCCCCACCTAGCATACTTCCTCCCCCTTACTCATAGACTGCGATCTCCAGTCCCTCTGAAGTTGGGCTTGTAAAAGGTAGTTTTACAGAAGAGTATAACTGTCGTCTTGACTGGTGTTCTCTGGGTACAGCTAACTCAAAGTTCAAAGAATGTCTCTAATTTGTAGAACACGTCTGCGGTTGCTGGGAGGTACCACCCTGGGGACAATGACTCTGTACTGTGGCCCAGGCAATGTTTCATTTTGTTAGCACTTGCTTTTACTGGTTTCACATACACAGTCTCTATCTGTGAGGTTTTCACAGTCTTTAGACATTCTTTTAAAATAAAATCCCTTTCAAAACCACTCAAGAATAGTTCTATTTCAGAGCGTCCACATCTGGCTCCTTCAGAGAGTCCACATCTGGCTCCTACAATGCAGCCTCTCTACCCTGCGATAAGAGAAGTAGAGCTTCCTCTACCAGTGTTCTAGTAGTTCTCTAGTTTTCTCTCTCTCACACTAGGCCCCTTTTTTGGGCCTCCCTTCTTTAAAATTGTTCAAGTATGGGTCAAGCGATCCCTCTGAGCCCCAAGGTCCCTAGTATACTAGCAAGCCTTCCCAAGCTCTCCATAGACCTTCGTTTGGTTTGAGCAACATCGGGAGAGAAGAAGGCTAGAACACTGCATGGCTTGTCTCTCCAACCTGGCTGCACACTGCAGTTCACCTGGGAGCCTTAAACACTGCCAACGCCTATGTTCCATGTTCCACCCCCAGAGATTGGGATGTAATATTTCAGGTGTGGCCTGAGCAACTTAGTGATTCTACTATGTGGTCAAGGTTGACAAAGCTGCTCTAAAGACACCCTTCCTAGTGACACCCCCAAGAATAACCTGGGGAGTGGCTAATGGTCCACTTGAGATAGACTGGTTTGGGATCACCCTCTGGGCCAACCTTCCATAGATGCTGCAGATCTTTACAAGTATGAAGAAATTGACACCTTTTATTCTCAGCCTTGGGACTTCTATCGAAACTCTGAGAAAGGAGAAGTTCTATTTAAAATCCCGTGGTGTAAGTGTTTGTTGAAGTGACCTGACTGAATGCAGAGCTGATGGGTGGGATTCAGAGTTATGAAAGTCCCTGGGGAAAAAACAAAGCTGCTTAACAATTTTCTAATCCATTTCCTTTCTGTGTCTCATTTTGTTTTCAGTCAAAAAGCATACTATGTCCCTGGTTTTAAATATCATATTTAGCTTACCTACTATCTACTAGAATCAAAAAGTGTCAAAAGTGAACATCTCAAAATCACACAGCTTGAGTCTTAATTTTCTCTTGGAATATCTAGCAACTGGTAATTTTCTTTTTAATATATTTTTGGAAATAGTCTCCATCTCTCTTGATGTCCTCTGACTTTTATGATAAAAAATGTACACAAACTGCCCAAACTAATTTCTTTTTGTAAGTCTTAGTGTTTTGTTAGTCAATGGATTTTGCAATCAGGATATTTGAAATAGTTCAATCCACATAATATAGCCATTATATTCCAACAAATTTAATGTAGTTTCAGAAGTTGCTAACTTTTCCAAAAGAAAGAAATTTTTAAAAGATTTTCTGAGGTTGAATTAAGTTTGAAAATAAAATAAAATCTGAGTGTGCTACACATAAGGATTAATATTTGAATAATTGTATAGCATTTTATATAAAATAATTTTACTTCCATTTTTTAAGTTGAGGAGTGATTGTGATCAAAAGAAAAAAAAACATACATGTTTCCTCTCAAGAAATACAAGTGTAGATGAATATTTTCCATGTAATTTGAATAAACAATGTCAAAGTTAAAATTTTATGCTTTAGTTTATATTTTTAAATTATATTTTATTAATTTTCATAAGGAACCTCTCCAACAAGAGCACAGGCTCTGTATGGTTTCAATCATGTTTAATCTTTTTTTGTATCTTCTAACATACCTTATATATAGTAGCTTTTTAATAATATTAAAAAAAAATGTTAACAATAATATCATAGTAAACTTTCATCTAGCAGCCCCTCTTTTAGCAATTTAACGAAACCTTAGGCAAAAGTAAACTAGTGATCAATAATACAGGAATTCTAATAAGTATTTAAATATAAACATTGAGTATGATTGCTAATTTATAGCTGGAGGATGATTTTATTTTTACAGTTTGTATAGTGATTTGATACTTCTACATACTAGGATTTAGCTCCTGACTTTAGTGAAGAGCTCAGGGTTTTTCTAAGAACTAGTTAAGATAAATAATGAAATGGCCATCAGTGGAGAGAAACAGTTACTATGTCTATCTGTGGTCTTTTTAAGAGAGTAAATTAAATACTTGCTTAGGGGGAAGAAGACAACACATATGTTATTTTCATTTCTTATAAATCAACTTTGCAAAATAATATCTTTTAAACACTACAAGACATTATTAGGTTGTTGCACATAACAAGGCGGAGCCTTTGAGAAATACTCCTCGAGGGCATTTTGGTTCCAGAAACAGAAGTTGCTAACTGGGTTTGTGCCGTTGAGTCCTCTGCCTCCCTTACCCTTTGGGATCTGAGTTACTGAGGCCCCGGAAGGGCAAACATGCAGGGCCTTTCAATCACCTTTCCCTTAGAGCCAAAGAGGGGATGACTTTGTTGTAGATAAACCTCAGTGGAAGGTTTATGTAATGAGGCTTCTCAGAGTGGTGGAATCTGTCCAGTATTATTCTATCCCATGTCCCAGCATCTTCTGCTCCTTCTTTTAGTAAAAAAATAAAAATTAAAAAAATTTATATATCTATATCTATATCTGTACTCTGTTGGGAACTACCTCTCCTTTACTTTTCTCCACTTTTTCTGCTGTGGGTTCCAGCAACAGCAGCAGTTCCAGAGATAAAATAGATTTGGTCAATTGGTTGTAAGTTCAGGAATGCCATGCAATCCATGAGTTCCCATTCTAAGACTTCTGTTAGAGTTCTCTGTTAAGAAAGAGACATTTTCTTTCTCCTGATGTGACTGAGAGAAAAAAAAAAAATGTAAACCTGAAGCCACAGGCAGGCTTGTCATCACTGTGTCTGAAAAAAGAGACACTGCAAAGGAAAGCAGAGCCCGGAGATGAAAAGCATGAATCCTGACGACAGCTTTGGAACCTCTGGATCTGATACGCTTGAAGCCAGAGCACTCCTGATTTCTAGGTTAAGTGAGTCAATAAAGGCCATTTCCCCTTAAGGTAGTGTGAGTTGACTTTCTATCACTGGAAGCCGGAAGAGTTCTGAATAATACATCTTGGATGCTGTGTGTGCAATTACATACACATTTTTCACATGGTAACTCATTTATTTTTATTTATTTTTCAAATTTTATTTTACTTATTTATTTTTATACAGCAGGTTCTTATTAGTTATCTTATTAGTTATTTTTTTAACATCTCTATTGGACTATAATTGCTTTACAATGGTGTGACAGTTTCTGCTTTATAACAAAGTGAATCAGCTATACATATACATATATCCCCATATCTCCTCCCTCTGCTTCTCCCTCCCACCCTCCCTAACCCACCCCTCTAGGTGGTCACAAAACACCGAGCTGATCTCCCTGTGCTATGCGGCTGCTTCCCACTAGCTATCTATTTTACATTTGGTAGTGTATATATGTCCATGCCACTGTGTGGTATCACCTCACACCTACTTTCTGGAGGGTTTTTATCATAAATGGGTGTTGAATTTTGTTGAAAGCTTTTTCTACATCTACTGAGATGATCATATGGTTTTTCTCCTTCAATTTGTTAATATGCTGTATCACATTGACTGATTTGCATATATTAAAGAATCCTTGCATTCCTAGGATAAACCCCACTTGATCATGGTATATGATCCTTTTAGTGTGCTGTTGGAGTCTCTTTGCTAGTATTTTGCTGAGGATTTTTACATCTATGTTCATCAGTGATATAGGCCTGTAGTTTTCTTTCTTTGTGACATCTTTGTCTAGTTTTGGTATCAGGGTGATGGTGGCCTCATAGAATGAGTTTGGGAGTGTTCCTCCCTCTGCTATATTTTGGAAGAGTTTGAGAAGGATAGGTGTTAGCTCTTCTCTAAATGCTTGATAGAATTCGCCTGTGAAGCCATCTGGTCCTGGGCTTTTGTGTTTTGGAAGATTTTTAATCACAGTTTTAGTTTCAGTGTTTGTGATTGGTCTGTTTATATTTTCTATTTTTTCCTGGTTCAGTCTAGGAAGATTGTGCTAAGAATTTGTCCATTTCTTCTAGGTTGTCCATTTTATTGGCATAGAGTTGCTTGTAGTAATCTCTCACAATCCTTTGTATTTGTGCAGTGTCAGTTGTTACTTCTCCTTTTTCATTTTTAATTCTACTGATTTGAGTCTTCTCCCTTTTTTTTTTTTGGCAGTACGCGGGCCTCTCACTGTTGTGGCCTCTCCCGTTGTGTAGCACAGCTTCCGGACATGCAGGCTCAGCGACCATGGCTCACAGGCCTAGCCGCTCCGCGGCATGTGGGATCTTCCCAGACTGGGGCACGAACCTGTGTCCCCTGCATCGTTAGGTGGACTCTCAACCACTGTGCCACCAGGGAAGACCCTCCCTTTTTTTCTTGATGAGTCTGGTTAATGGTTTATCAATTTGGTTTATCTTCTCAAAGAACCAGGTTTTAGTTTTATTGATCTTTGTTATTTTTTCCTTCATTTCTTTTTCATTTATTTCTGATCTGATCTTTATGATTTCTTTCCTTCCGCTAACTTGGGGGTTTTATTGTTCTTGTTTCTCTAATTGCTTTAGGTGTAAGGTTAGGTTGTTTATTTGAGATGTTTCTTGTTTCTTGAGGTAGGATTGTATTGTTGTTAACTTCCCTCTTAGAACTGCTTTTGCTGCATCCCATAGGTTTTGGGTCATCATATTTTCATTGTTATTTGTTTCTAGGTATTTTTTGATTTCCTTTTTGATTTCTTCAGTGATCTCTTGGTTATTAAATAGTGTATTGTATGCCTCCGTGCATCTGTATTCTTTACAGAATTTTTCCGGTAATTCATATCTAGTCTCATAGCGTTGTGGTCGGAAAAGATACTTGATATGATTTCAATTTTCTTAATTTTACCGACACTTATTTTGTGACCCAAGGTTTGAGCTATCCTGGAGAATGTTCCATGAGCACTTGAGAAGAGAGTTTATTCTGTTGTTTTTGGATGGAATGTCCTATAAATAACTATTAAGTCCATCTTGTTTAAAGTATCATTTAAAGCTTGTGCTTCCTTATTTATTTTCATTTTGGATGCTCTGTCCACTGGTGAAAGTGGGTTGTTTAAGTCACCTACTATGGTTGTGTTACTGTCGATTTCTCCTTTTATGGCTGTTAGTGTTTGCCTTATGTATTGAGGTGCTCCTATATTGGGTGCATAAATATTTACAATTGTTTTATCTTCTTGGATTGATCCATTGATCATTATGTAGTGTCCTTCTTTGTCTCTTGTAATCACTTTTACTTTAAAGTCTATTTTGTCTGATATGAGAATTGCTACTCAAGCTTTATTTTGATTTCCGTTCGCATCGAGTACCTTTTTCTATACCCTCACTTTCAGTCTGTATGTGTCCCTAGGTCTGAAGTTGGTCTCTTGTAGACAGCTTATATACGGGCCTTGTTTTTGTGTCCATTCAGCAAGTCTATGTCTTTTGGTTGGAGCATTTAACCCATTTACATTTAAGGTAGTTATTGATATGCATGTTCCTATTACCATTTTCTTAATTGTTTTGGGTTTGTTATTGTAGGTCTTTTCCTTATCTTATGTTTCCTGCCTAGAGAAGTCCCTTTAGCATTTGTTGTAAAGCTGGTTTGATGGTGCTGAATTCTCTTAGCTTTTGCTTGTCTCTAAATGTTTTAATTTCTCTGTTGAATCTGAATGAGATCCTTGCTGGGTAGAGTAATCTTGGTTGTAGGTTTTTCCCTTTCATCAGTTTAAATATGCCTTGCCACTCCCTTCTGGCTTGCAGAGTTTCTGCTGAAAGATCAGCTGTTAACCTTATGGGGATTCCTTGTATTTTATTTGTTGTTTTTCCCTTGCTGCTTTTAATATTTTTTCTTTGTATTTAATTTTTGATAATTTCATTAATATGTGTCTTGGCATGTTTCTCCTTGGATTTATCCTGTATGGGAATCTCTGTTCTTCCTGGACTTCGTTAACTATTTCCTTTCCCATATTAGGGAAGTTTTCAATTTTAATCTCTACAAATATTTTCTCAGTCCTTTTCTTTTTCTCTTCTTCTTCTGGGACTACTATAATTTGAATGTTGGTGTGTTTAATGTTGTCCCAGAGGTCTCTGAGACTGTCCTCAATTCTTTTCATTCTTTTTTCTTTATTCTGCTCTGCAATAGTTATTTCTACTATTTTATCTTCCAGGTCACTTATCCATTCTTCTGCCTCAGTTATTCTGCTATTGATTCCTTCTAGAGAATTTTTAATTTCATTTATTGTGTTGTTCATCATAGTTTGTTTGCTCTTTAGTTCCTCTAGGTCCTTGTTAAACGTTTCTTGTATTTTCTCCATTCTATTTCCAAGGTTTTGATCATCTTTGCTATCAATACTCTGAATTCTTTTCCAGGTAAACTGCCTATTTTCTCTTCACTTTGTTTGGTCCAGTGGGTTTTTACCTTGCTCCTTCATCTTCAGTGTGCTTCTCTGTCTTCTCATTTTGCTTAACTTACTGTGTTTGGGGTCTCCTTTTCGCAGGCTGCTGGTTCGTAGTTCCCGTTGTTTTTAGTGTCTTCCCCCAGTGGCTAGGTTGGTGCAGTGGATTGTGTAGGCTTCCTGGTGGAGGGAACTAGAGCCTATATTCTGGTGGATGAGGATGGATCTTGTCTTTCTGTTGGGCAGGACTTCAGCCAGTGGTGTGTTTTTGGGAGTCTGTGACCTTATTATGGTTTTAGGCAGCCTCTCTGCTAATGGGTGGGGTTGTGCTCCTGTCTTGCTAGTTGTTTGGCATAGGGTGTCCAGCACTGTAGCTTGCTAGTCATTGAGTGGAGCTGGGTCTTAGTGTTGAGATGGAGATCTCTGGGAGAGATTTTGCCATTTGTATTATGTGGAGCTGGGAGGTCTCTGGTGGCCCAATGTCCTGAACTTGTCTCTCCCACCTTAGAGACATAGACCTGACACCTGGCCAGAGTAGCAAGACCCTGTCAGCCACATGGCTCAGAATAAAAGGGAGAAAGAAAGAAAGAAAAGAAAGAAAGAAAGAAAGAAGGAAGGAAGGAAGGAAGGAAGGAAGGAAGGAAGGAAAGAAAGAAAGAAAGAAAGAAAGAAAGAAAAGAAGGAAGGAAGGAAGGAAGGAAGGAAGGAAGAAAGAAAGAAAGAAAGAAAGAAAGAAAGAAAGAAAGAAAGAAAGAAAGGAAAGAAAGAGAGAGAGAAAGAGAGAAAGAAAGAGAAAGAAAGAGAGAAAGAAAGAGAGAAAGAGAGAAAGAAAGAGAGAAAGAAAGAGAGAAAGAAAGAGAGAAAGAAAGAAAGAAAGAAAAGAAAGAAAGAAAGAAGAAAGAAAGAAGAAAGAAAGAATCTATTCATGTATTCCACAGATGCAGGGTACATCAAGGTGATGGTTGAGATTTCACCCACCTCTCCTGAGGCTGCTAGGAGAGATTTCCCTTTCTCTTCTTTGTTCGCACAGTTCCCGTGGTTCAGCTTTGGATCTGGACCCGCCTCTGCGTGTAAGTCGCCTGAGGGCATCTGTTTTTCCCTCAGACAGGACACAGTTAAAGGAGTCGCTGACTCGGGAGCTCTGGCTCACTCAAGCTGAGAGGAGGGAGGGGTACAGATGCAGGGTTAGCTTGTGGTGGCAGAGGCCATGGTGATGTTGCACCAGCCTGAGGCGTGCCGTGTGTTCTCCCGGGGAAGTTGTCCCTGGATCATGGGACCCTGGCAGTGGCGGGCTTCACAGGCTCCCGGGAGGGGAGGTGGGGATAGTGACCTGTGCTTGCACACAGGCTTCTTGGTGTCAGCGGCAGCAGCCTTAGCATCTCATGCCCGTCTCTGGGGTCCTCACTGATAGCCGTGGCTCACGCCCGTCTCTGGAGCTCCTTTAAGCAGCGCTCTTAATCTCCTCTCCTCGCGCACCAGGAAAGAAAGAGGGAAGAAAAAGTCTCTTGTCTCTTCGGCAGGTCCAGACTTTTTCCCGGACTCCCTTTCGGCTAGCTGTGGCGCACTAGCCCCTTCAGGCTGTGTTCACGCCACCAACCCCAGTCCTCTCCCTGCAATCTGACCTCCAAAGCCCAAGCCTCAGCTCCCAGCCCCTGCCCGTCCTGGCGGGTGAGCAGACAAGCCTCTCAGGCTGGTGAGTGCTGGTCAGCACTGATCCTCTGCAGGAGTCCTCCACTTTGCCCTCTGCACCCCTGTTGCTGCACTCTCCTCCGTGGCTCCGAAGCTTCCCCCCTCTGCCACACCCTCCCCCAGTCTCCACCCACGAAGGGGCTTCCTAGTATGTGGAAACCTTTCCTCCTTCACAGCTCCCTCCCACTGGTGCAGGTCCCGTCCCTATTCTTTTGTCTCTGTTTTTTCTTTTTTCTTTTGCCCTACCCAGGCCTGGGGAGTTTCTTGCCTTTTGGGAGGTCTGAGGTCTTCTGCCAGTGTTCAGTGGGTGTTCTGTAGGACTTGTTCCACATGTAGATGTATTTCTGATGTATTTGTGGGGAGGAAGGTGATCTCCACATCTTACTCTTCCGCCATCTTGAAGGTCTCCCCATTAACTCATTTAGATAAGTAGTGGCCTGGTGTTAAATGGGGAATAACTGCTAAACACACCCCTATAGATAGTAAAATAGCTGAGAAGCATAGATTTTCTAAACTGGAACAATCGAATTCTGTGTCAAATAACAGCTATTTTCTCTCTGTGACCAAAGATCTCCCATTTGACACCCAGAGCATTTGGAATTCCACAACCAATGAAATACCTCTTGAAATGGGTGAAGGAAATGATATTTAAGGTAGCTTCCTAGGTTCCAGTCTACGATGATGTTATCACCAATGAGTGACAGGATGGGAAAATATCAGAACAAAGTCATGATTTATTTTTCTTCCTTTAGTTAAATTATCTTTATTCTGAGATTCTCTCTTTTTTTACCCTATAAATGTCTCTAAGGAAATGAATGTACAATTTGTACTGTATTTCTGTAATGTTTATTTTGCTTTGTTGGCTGTCCATATTCCCTAGAATAAAATATGGACAATGATTTACTGACCCCAAGTTTTATTAGTATTGTTGTTGTCATTGTTGTATGAAGATGATGAAATGATACTGGTTTGAGAAATCTCAAAATATAGGAACCAGTGTTTTATTGCAGCTAGATATTCTCTTCTTGATTATAATTGCAATGTGTGACAACTCATTACATCTTTCACTACTGGACAGTGAAAAATTGTGAGAAAAACATAAAGTTTACAAAATTGTTTTTTCCTGTTTTCCTGGAGATAGTTTAAACATACCTGTATGCTCCTCTGCATTGGTTGATGCACTGGGTTTTGGGTAGCCTCCGTCCTGGTGTATATGCTATGGGGCATGAAATAAATGGGTTAAACACAAGCACAATTGTTATACAATCACAGTGGTATGGATAAAGTTTTCAAAGTTGTGAATAATCATTACTGGAGTTACGACCCATCCCAGAATCAATGGACAAACACAAGAAAGGAAGATATTGGAATAATCCAATAATAATTGGAAAGGTTTCTTTAGAAACTTGGGTAGTGATGATATTCAGATAGATGTAACCTAAATTACTGGCAAATAGAAAGAGAGATTTTCTTTATTGTTTTTATGTGGTCTGTTTGTTTCAAGAACTCTTCGAAACTATTAAATCAGAGAAATCTTAGTAAAACTCAAACAAATATGTCCCCTTTTTCACCACCCTCGTTTATCCCCTGCTCCTAACTTGAGGAAGATCTCACAAGTGTCACATGAAGCAAGCAAATAACAAACCTACTCTCACTGTCTGATTTCAAAAGCATTAAGGAACTATAACAGCCTTTTCTGGGGATTTATTGATGATAAAGGAAGAGGTCAGAGTAACATTGTTTGGAAGATTAGCTTCCCTTCCTGTATTCATGTCCTTTGTTATGGGCTTTTGTCTGTCCCTATACTATAGGCAGAAGGTGTTTCTCTGCTCCTTGTTTTTGGGGCTGTGACAATGTGATTTGCTTTGGTCTCTTTGTATGTTGAGAGATATGACACAGACACTTGACATGAGCATGCACAGGTTTTTTTGTTTTGTTTTGTTTTGTTAATGCTCTGTAAATGCCATGAGGAGAGCTTCTGCCAGATACTTGTTTATAACATTAAGTTGGGTCCCAGAATAAAAAGTCCTCAGCCCAACCCACATGGGGCAGCCAAGCACAGCTGGACACCCAGACTAAAACAGAGTCATTAAGAACAGCTCGGCTTAAATCAGCAGGACCATGAGCATAAGAATAATTGCTTTTTGTAGTTTGCACATGAGTTTTGGGGTATTTATTACACAGCATTTTATTGTGACAATAGCTGTTACAATTGTTATCAGAACATCCTAAGAATTTTCCTTTAAACACTGTCTCTCTGCAAATTCTCAATTGCTCTGACAGATATACTAACCTACCTCCTCTTTCCCTATTTATGCATGCTATGATTTTATTCTTCTATTCAACTATCCATTAAGTGAAATAACCAAGAGGAGAGCACTTCCAGCTTTGCAGATTTGTATCACTACTTTCCTTTAACACAAATACTACAGGGCCACCACTGAGAAACACAAAGAAATAATCCATCTTCTCAGGTCAAGGGAGGGAATAGGTAATACTTACATTTCTCACTTCACTGGAACAGTTACATCTGGGGCACTCTTCTGAGCTTATGACATGGATAAACTCACTTGATCCAAGCTCATTTTTATACAGTTTTATAACAGAGTCTTGGTAAAGAGGTGATATTATTCTGAGTACCTAAAGTATTTGGGTAGAATATGTCTGGGCAGATAATTTTCCATTTTCTAGAAGAAGGCAGACACTAGAATCTGTTACAGAAATGTGAAAATAAAATTCCACACTGGGAAGAGCAGCAGAAATTTTATTCTGGATCACATTTCTACCAATATCCTGCCCTAGAGGCTTTGGGTAGTCCTAAGATTTTGGTAAGGAAGCATGCCAAGTGGGTCTTCTTTGATTACTGCCTGGGATAGAGCTGTGGTAGGAACTCCCAGATACAGAGTAATCATATTTTACTTCCAACTTTAAATTGTTTGCAGCAAGCATATGCTTTTCGGAAGCTATTTCCAGCAAGCTCACATTGCCTGATACAGATTATCGCAGTGCCCACCTGCAGTCCCCTCCTTTTGCCAACACAGAAGCAAATTATATTTCATGTGCTCGCTTTGCATTTGCATGTACAGACTCAACCTCAGTCTCACCCGGTGCTCTCAAGCTTAGTGAGAAAATCATGCCGCTCTTGTCCTTTTTCCTTTCCTATCTGGCTCTTGTCCTTTCCTTTCCTATCTGGGTCACTGGCTTTGTGCTGTCATATCTTTCTCTGCATCTTCCTCCAACTCCCACCTGCCCACGCCCCAAACAAACACAAGAGGACTTTGGCAGAAGGGTTTTCAGTTTAACTTTATGCTATTTTAAAAAAACTTTTCATTCCCTTTATCACCTTCTGACTGGCAGCTACGTGCAGATCTGTGGCACTTCAGATTTTCTAGTGCAGGGTGAGGTACTGTTAGAGTTTATATGATCAGTTTCCCCAATTAAAAAAAAAAAAAACAGTCCCAAAGTAGGTTCTTTCTCCATAAGACAGAGGTTGTCTTTTGTAATAGCCAGCTTATCACATTCACTGCTGACTTTCACAGGAGCTGGGCTCTCTCTAGCCAAAACCATCATTTCTTACTTTATATTTGTGAATAACGACAGGGGGCAGCTGGAGAGAGTAGGGGCTCAGAGGAAACCTGATTGCTTCTAAAAGTGTTGCATCAGGTGTTGAAGGAAAACGTGGGGCTCACCTGTGAACTAAAACAGTGTCAGCCTCCAAAGTTCTTATCAGTTGCTTAAACTCTGTAATTTAAGAAATACAATAAAAATGAATATCTCCTTTTGAGAGTTGAAGAAGCAAAGACCAGCTTAAAGGTTTATGCTCTATAAATCATACAAGACAACAGAGTCAGGAAGTGACTCATCTGTGATTATTATTCAGCACCTCTTAACACCTCTGCTTCCCTGGAGAGTGAGGTGATGAGAAGAACTTCAGAGTTGTCTGTTTCTCTCCTTTCAGCATCTATTTATTATTCTGTAACTAATAAGGTGTTGCTATCTTCTAAAGTATGTGTCAAAAACTCATTATGTTGGACATAGAGCATTACAAACTTCAGTTTTTGCTAAAGATATAAAAACAGAAGTCTGCTCAATGAATATGTGTGGCAAAAACACTAACAGGAACGGCCGGACTAATGAAAAGTACTAACCTGACTGCTTCACGCAATTATATACACATCTGGAAAATATTCTATTTCAAGAAATTAATCTATTTTTGAACACGAATTCTATTTATTTTCTAAAACTGCCTAAAATGCTAGTCTTCAAAAAGGATTTGAACATTGAATATTAGAAGTTGACATGACTTTATAAATGTAAATGCTTGCATATAGTACCATATTATCAGAGTTTCTCTTAAATTTTCATTTCTGTCTGTTGTCTGACTTTCTCCTTTACATGCTTCCTCCTTTTCTTTCAAAATGTAATATTGAGAATCTAATACTTACCAGGCAGTGTTCTAGACACCATGAATGAATTTAAAAACAAACAAACAAACATATAAAAATGCTTTCATATGTCTTAACTTCTATCAGGGAAACACTGATCAAAAAAAGATAAACAAATAAATGCATATAAGGTCAGGTGGTTATAAGTGCTAGAAAGAGAAATAAAGCAAGAAAAGGCAGAAGGAAAAGGAGTGACTGACTGCTAGGTATTTTATTTTATTTTAAATTCTTTCCAACCACATTGAAATATAATTGATACATAACATTATGTAAACTTATGGTGTGATAATTATATATATATTATGTTTGTATATAATTATGTATTATATAATTATAATTAAAACAATGTGATAATTATATATATATATGTATATATATAATTACCACTATAGAATTAGTTAACATATGCATCACCACACAGTTACCCCATTTTTGAGGTGAGAACATTTAAGATTAACTCTTTTAGCAACTTTCAAGTATACTGTACAGTATTATTGACTAGACTCACCATGCTGTACATTAGAGCCCCAGAAGTTATTAATCTTACAATTGGAAGGTTGTACCCTTTGACTAACATCTCCCCATTTTCCCCACCTCCCAACCCCTGTAACCACCAATTTTATTCTGTTTCTATGAGTTCAATTTTAAAGATTTTATAGATAAGCAATAACATACAGTATTAATCTTTCTCTACCTGACTTATTTCATTTAGCATAATGCCCATAAGTTCCATCCATGTTGTCACAAATGGCAAGGTTTCCTTCTTTGTATAGCTGAATAACATTTGACTTTATACACACACACACACACACACACACACACACACACACACTATATATACCCAGAAATGGAATTGTTGGATCATATGATAGTTAGTTCTATTTTTAGTCTTTTTGAGACACCTCCATACTGTTTTCCATAATGGCTGCACCAATTTGCATTCCCACCAACAGTGCACAAGGGTTTCCTTTTCTCCACATACTTGCCAACACATGTTACTTCTTGTCTTTTTGATGATAGCTATTCAAAGAAGTATGAAGTGATACCTCATTATGGTTTGGATTTGCTTTTCCTTGATGATTAATGATATTAAACACCTTTTTATGTACCTGACAGCCATTTGTATATCTTCTTTGGAAAAGTATATCTCAGCTTCTTGGCCCATGCTTTAATTGGATTATTTGTTGTTTTGCTGAGCTGTGTGAGTTGCTTATATATTTTGGATATTAATCTCTTATCAGACATAAAGTTTGAAAATATTTTCTCCCATTCCGTAAGGTTCCTTTTCATTTTGTTCAATATTTCTTTTGCTGTGCAGAAGCTTTTTAATTTCATGTAGCTTGTTCATTTTTGTTTTTGTGTCTTGTGTAGTAGGTATTTTAAAGATCTCGATGAAGTAGGCCTCTCTGATGAGATGGCATCTGACCCCAGACTGGATAGAATGAGCCAACTGAAATATCAGGGGAGAAGAACTTTCCTAGCCCAGGAAAACAAAAGAGGCAAAGACTGAGAGGAGAGTATATTTGACTGAAATGGGGAGACTTGGAAGGAGAATGATGGGAGGATGGATCACAGTGATGACCAGAGCCCGGCCATTGTAGTCAGCTGCAAAATTTCTAAAACTGGAGTTAAAAAATTATAGAGCAAATTTGGTTTCATAGTTATTTTCCAACCAACCAGCAAAGAAAATGCAGATTCTGGGAAGTCAGCAGTTGTTGTCTATTTTATTCACTGCTTTATTTCCAATGCCCAGGAGACTGCCTGGTCAGCACTCTATAAATAGTTGAGGAAAGTCCCTAATAAAATTAGGATATGGTCACAATTGGTATAAAATTATTTACTCATCTCTTTTTAAAAATTATTTTGTTTTTACTTTCTTTTATCATTTGTGTGTTTGTAGTGAGTTTAAAAGCATATACGTTGAAGCAAATGGTTCCAAAATGCTCTAAGATGAAATAATTCCCTACAAAGTTGTCTGCTGTCTTCCTCCTCTGCCTCAGCCAACTTCCTGTGCTCACTGATGCTCAGTTGAAAGTATTTTTGATTTTTTTCTATCTTTTATCTTTTAGTGGTAATCAAAGCATACATTTTTATGCTATGCAAATACGTATGTCCTTGGTTTCCCTCAATACACTCATAAACTTTATGGTTATTGTGGAGGTGGGGAGTTCCTATGTGCTTTTTCCTATGTGCATATCCTCAACCTCACCTTCCAGTGGTGCAAAACATGTCTCAGTACATTAGCTCTTCCCTTAACTTAGAGTCTTGAGGAAGTCTTCTCAGTCTTTTCTAGCCACTCCAATCTGGTGGGATTGCTCTCTAGAATCCAGTGCCTGAGGGATCTCCCTTAATTGTCCTGTTCTCTTTCCTCCCTACTCTCTCTTGTGTTCACTCCTTATTTTCACCAGAACTTCTGATTTCCTGCTTCAGTCTGCTTCCATGGTTTGGTGGAGCACCTGTCCCCTCCCCAACTGCTTCCTGTGACAGGATGCATGGTAGGTAAAACTCTTTGAGATCTTGTGTCATAAAATAGAAAAGAGGCCAAACACCCTGAAAGAAACACGATGAAAATGTAAAATGAGGTTTATTGGCAGAATTTAGGGCAAAAATCTAGCAAAGCAGACAATGGTTCTAATTGCCCAACACAGACAGGGACGGAGGTTGGAGAAGACGGACGTTTCCCCGGAGCAACTACAAATGTGGATCCCTGATGTTTTAAATTTCCAATCTTGAGTTGTGTTTTGGGTCTATTTTTATCCATCATGCAGAGCTCTTAGTGAGACATTTTCATTAGGAAATTCATGTCTTTACTTTTAGGAAATAAACTGGAAGCTACATTGTTGATTTTTCTGAGTCCCATTTTTTCTTCTCCTTCTGGATCTCCTATTACTCGGCTACTCATCTTCCAGTTTTGGTTCCTGCTTTCCATCTATTTGTCTTTTTGCTTTACTTTCTTGGAGATTTTTTTCAACTGTATCTTTTAACTCTTATTATCCATTTGTGCTTTTATTTGTCATCTCTTTTGGCTGACTGCTGGCCCATGAACCATATTTTGAGTAACAAGAATCCAAAAGGGTCTCATTTTCATTTAATAAGTCTTTATGTTTGTTTATTACTTGCAAGTCCCATTCATAACCAAAAGGGGACAGACCTCTAAGACAGACCCTACAGAAGGCAACAATATAGAGATAGAATTTAATAATACTGTTTTGTTTGTATTACCATACTTTTAATAGATTCCATCTATTTATATCTTCATCTGTTCACTTGTTTTCTATACATATTTCTTGAGTGTTCACTACATGACAGATATTGTTGTAAGTTCTATACATGCCAAGAAAAATGTTTTCCTCAGTGTCTGCTATACGTTCAAGTGATAGTGATAATAGTGCAAGAATAGGCAGATAAAGCAAGAATTGTTAAGAAAATAATTGAATGAATGAAGTTTGGAAAACCTCACCATGACTATAGAAGACTGAGGGGCTGGGATATTATTTGCCAAGTCTGGATTAGGTGCAAACAGACCGAGTCAGTAAAACACTTGATTTCTTGAGAACTCAGAGTTGCTACAAAATTATATGTGGAAATGGATGGTTGAAGTGAGACTGGAGACTTGATAGAGACAGAATCCAGATAGATGTGATGGTGGTCATTTGCCAAAATCTGACAGCAAGGCAAAAATTTTGTTGTGTAGGTATGAAATCAGAAAGCATTGAAGCTGTAGTTTCAGGGATATAATGAATCAAAGTAAATTGAAATATCACTTTTAAATTCAGTTGGGAAAGCATGTCGTAGAGCTAGAATAGTTCCAATGAGTTTCTGACAAAAAAGGATGTTTGAAAAATTTCAATCAGAAGCTATTTAGCTGGATTTAGTTAGAATGGTTGAAAATTTGCATGGCCTGTTATCATGTGACATGGATCCCACCAGGTAGAAATAAGCCATAATCGGACATAATTATAAAATATATTTTTCCCTCTGTTTTGCCCACTTTTGGAACTGAAGTCTTAACTCCACTATTTAATA
>RJWK010038440.1:5969-20904 GCA_004363435.1 Platanista minor | reverse complement strand
TTTTGCGGTTCGCGGGCCTCTCACTGTTGTGGCCTCTCCCGCTGCGGAGCATAGGCTCCGGACGCGCAAGCTCAGCGGCCATGGTTCACGGGCCCAGCTGCTCCGCGGCACGTGGGATCTTCCCGGACCAGGGCACGAACCCGCGTCCCCTGCATGAGCAGGCGGACTCTCAACCACCGCGCCACCAGGGAAGCCCCTGACTTGTCTATTTCTAAATTGCTTTGAGCTGAAACCTAGTAAAGAAGTTGTCAGCAGAAATCCAAGTTTTGTTATAGAGGGAAAAATTGAAGCTAGTATTTTCTACTACTTTGTGTCACAGCATTTGAAACACTCAGATTTTTAGGAGATTCAGGTGCTTTTTCCTTGATACTTATTTAATTCCCATGAACCCAAGTGAGGAAATGGAAACTGACAGCCTCTTAAATGGCCTTGTTTCTTTTCCTGTGTTGTGGTATAAAATTTTTGATAGATTTATTTGAAAAGTATTTACTGAGTAGATGCATTAAGTATTTTGTTAGAACCACCTTATAACATGAAAGTGTCTTTACAAAGCCCGTAGGAAATCAGATCCAGGATTACTGTGAACAGAGAAACTTTCAAAAGCATCAACTATAATGAAATTCTGGAGACAGTTCTATAGTTGAGAAAGTGAATAGCTGTTTAGTGATCAAAATTTGGGGTTCTTATTCTCCTTGTCCCTCCTTGAATGGTATTACTTTGCAATCACTAACCTGGCTGATTTCTGCCCCTCCCTCTTTTTTGTGAGATGTCAATGTTGCTATCAGTAGATGCTTCTATGATATTTTCAAATTGCTTTTAAAACCACTTGAAAGCCAAAGTTATTATTTATTTGTTATCTGATTTTGAACCTGAGATTTTTGGTATCCTCTTATGACACTGATTACCTGTATAAATGGTGAACTTTATACAAAATTAAAAGCATTAAGGAGTATAAGGATCAGAAATTGAATTAGTTCATTCACTTATTATTTAACAGATATGTATATCTTACCTCCTATATACCAGACACTACGTGCAGAACAGATAATGATGAATGAAACAGGCACAGTTGTCTACCCTCTTGCATAGTCTAGTATGGGAGTTAGATAATATGCAAGTAAACAAATACAAAATAAATAGCACATATTTATTTTGGTCGAGTTAATAATAAATAGTTCAAAGGCTTTTATAAATGATCCATAACACAGAAATCTACATTTAGATGTATTGGGTTGGCCAAAAGGTTCGTTTGGGTTTTTCCATAACATCTTAATGGAAAATCCTAAACGAACTTTTTGGCCAACCCAATACAAGTGTCTTATGTTTATTAGAACAGAAAGATTAAAACATCGTATTACTTTAGTTACACCTAAACTGTTATCATTTCCATATTAATGGAAACTTTTTTGCTTATATATATTTTAACTAATAACTGTTGTCTAGGAACTTGATTTTTGTGTATTTTTCTGTATTTGGTCACCTTAACAGAATCATTTATTCTGTTCTCTGTGGAGGCAGATGCCATCATCCAAAGCACCAGTTTGTTTTTTCAAATAATTTTTTTCAAATACATTGTCCAGCATGCAGACAAAGATAATCAGGCATAGAAGGACAAAACACATCATTATTAGAGGGTTCAAGATGGCGGCATAGTAAGATCCTGAATTCATCTCCTTCCGTGGACACAACAAATCTACAACTACATAACTACAACAAATCTACACTTTCCTCTGGGAAGGACCTGAAAACTAACTCATCCACAACAAAGGATGAAAGAGCCACATTGAGACAGGTAGGAGAGGCAGAGATGCAGTGTCACCAAAAACCCCATCCCCTGTGTGGTGACCCACAGACAGAAGGGAATCTCACAAATACGGTGCTTCTCCCTGGGGAATGAGGTGTTTGTGCCCCATGTCATGTGCCCCAACCTCAGGCTTTGAAAACCAATGGAACTTGCATCCAGGAGGCCCATAAGGCTGTAGGGAATGGAGATTCTACTTTTAAAGGGCTCACAAACAGATTCACTCGCCCTGGGACCCAGCAGAAAAGCAGCAGTTTGAGAAGTGCCTAGAACATATGTGCAGTAGATTCATTTCCTAATCCTAAAGCATCTGCTGGTGGGACAAGAACCTGTTGGACTGAGGCACTGGCAGGCACCATATTTGCATTCCCTTTACCTTGCTAGTGCTGGCACTCACCCTCTATCCTAGTGCAGGTGGGTGTGCTTCACCGCTGTGCTGCTCCCATGGCTCCACCAAAGCCAGCCAGGTGAGCGCCCTGCCCCTGTGCCACAACTGTGGCCCCACCAAATCCAGTGGGCATGTGAAGTTCACACAGGGGACATCCCTTGAGCACCTATCTCTGGTAGCTAGGGAGGATTGTGTTTCTGGGTCCCATAGGTCTGAAACAATTGGAAAGACAGTTCTTGACACTCTTGACAACTTGTACTTATTAAGAAAATAATCAGGCTGCTTAAATAATCATGAAGGCTTGAGAGACAGCCAAAAGCTATGGCATGGTTAAATGATAAGGTTCATCTTTTATGCAAGGCTACTTCTTCAGGACTGGGAGAGATAGCTGTTTTGCTTAACATATAGAAACAAACACAGAGAGCCAAGCAAAAGGAGGCAACAGAAGAATATGTTCCAAATGAAAAACAAGGTAAAACTCTAAAAAAGAAACCTGAATGAAATTGTGATAAGTAATTTACCTGATAAAGAGTTAAAAGTAATGGTCATAAAGATACTCACCAAGCTCAGGAGAAGAATCTATTCTATTGAACACAGCAAGAAGTTCCACTAAGAGATAGAAAATATAAGAAAACACCAGGGCTTCCCTGGTGGCGCAGTGGTTGAGAGTCCGCCTGCCGATGCAGGGGACACCAGTTTGTGCCCCGGTCCGGGAAGATCCCACATGCCGTGGAGCGGCTAGGCCTGTGAACCATGGCCGCTGAGCCTGCACGTCCGGAGCCTGTGTTCCGCAACGGGAGAGGCCACACAGTGAGAGGCCCACATACCGCAAAAAAAAAAAGAAAACACCAAACAGAAGTCATAGAGCTGAGGAATACAGTAACTGAACTGAAAAATACACTAGAGGGGCTCAAAAGCAGACTAGATGAAGGAAAAGACTCAGTGATCTGGTAGACAGAGCAGTTGAACTCACCCAAACAGAGTAGGAAAAAGAAAAAAAAATAAAGTAGGTTAAGGGACTGATGGGACAACATCAAGCAGAATAATATTCACATTATAGGGGTCCCAAAAGAAGACGAGAGAGAGAAAGGGGCAGAAAACATATTTGAAGAAATAATGGCTGCAACTTCCCGAACCTGGGGAAGGAGACAGGCATCCAGGTCCAGGAAGCCCAGAGAGTTCCAAACAAATTGAACCCAAAGAGACCCACACCAAGACATATTATAATTATAAATATAAGTATATAAATATAAGATATCAAAATTGAAAGATAAAGAGAGACTCTTAAAAGCAGCAAGAGTAGAACAACTTGTGACCTACAGGCATACCTTAGAGATATTGCAGGTTCAGTTCCAGACCACCACAATAAAGTGAATATGGCAATAAAGTGAGTCACACAAATATTTTGTTTTTCCAGTGTATATAGAAGGTACGTTTACACTATACTGTAGTCTATTAACAGTGCAATAGCATTATGTCTAAAAAAATTTACAAACCTTAGTTAATAGTTTATTGCTAAAAATCGCAAACCGTCATCTGACCATGCAGGGTTGCCACAAGCCTTCAGTTTGTAAAAAATGCAATATCTGTAAAGTGCAATAAACTGAAGCACAATAAAATGAGATATGCCTGTACAAGGGAACACCTGTAAGACTATCAGCAGATTTCTCTACAGAAACTTTTCGGGCCAGGAGGGAATGGCATACTATACTCGAAGTGCTGAAAGGAACAAAAAACTTTCAATCAAGAATATTCTGCCTGGCAAGATTGTCATTCAGACTTGAAGGAGAAATAGAGCCTTCGAGAGAAACAAAATCTAAAGAAGTTCATCACCACTAAACTGGCCTTACAAGAGATGTTAATAAAAACTTCTTTAAGCTAAAAAAAGAGCACTAGTTAGTTACAAGAAAACATATGAAAATAAAAATCTCACTGGTAAAGATAAATTTATACTAAACGTATTAGATTAAAAACTTAAAAGGCTAAAGGGCAAAAGTAGTAAAAATAACTATAACTACATTAATTAGTTAAGGGATACACATTAAAAAAGATGTAAAATGTGACATCAAGAAACATGAAACATGGGGTGGGGGTGTAAAAATGTGGGGTGTTAGAATGACTTCAAATTTAACTTGTTATCAATTTTTTATATACATATAAAACTTTTATGTCAGCTTGTATATGTATATGCCTCATGGTAACCACAGAGCAAATACTTATTTATAATAGATACACAAAAGATAATGAGAAAGGAACCTAAGCAAAACACTATACAGAGTCATCAAACCACAGGGGAAGAAAGCAAGAGAAGAAGGAAGGAACAGAGAGGAACTACAAAACATCCTGAAAACAATTGACAAAATGGCAATAAGCATATAACTATCAATAATTACTTTAAATGCAAATGGACTAAATTCTCCAATCAAAAGGCATAGAGTGACTGAATGAATATAAAAACAAGACCCATATATTTGTTGCCTGCAAAAGACTCACTCACATACAGACTAAAAGTGAAGGGATGGAAAAAGATGTTTCATGCAAATGGAAATGAAAAGAAAGCTGGAGTAGCTATACTTATATCAGACAAAATAGACTTTAAAACAAAGACTTTAATAAAAGGCAGAGGTGGGTATTACATAGTAATAAAGGGGTCAATCCAGCAAGAAGATATAACATTTGTAAATATTTATGCACCCAACATAGGAGCCCCTAAATATGTAAAGGAAATATTAGCACCTAAAGGGAGAAATTGACTGTAGTATAATAAAAGTAGGGGACTGCAGTACCTCACCTACATCAGTGCATGGATCATCCAGACAGAAAATCAGTAAGGAACTAACCTTAAGTGACACTTTACACTACATAGACTTAATATATACCCAGAACATTCCATCCAAAATCAGCAGAATACATTCTTCTCAAGTGTATATGGAACATTCTCCAGAATGGATCATATTTTAGGCCACAAATCAAGTCTCAGTTAATTTCAGAAGATTGAAATCATATCAAGCATTGTTTCTGATCACAAGGGTATGAAACTAGAAATTAATTACAGGAAGAAAACTGAAAAACCACAAATATGTGGAGATTAAACACCATGATAATAAACAACCAATGGGTCAATAAAGAAATCAAGGGAGAAATCAAAAATGCCTTTGGCAGGGCTTCCCTGGTGGTGCAGTGGTTGAGAGTCCGCCTGCGGATGCAGGGGACACGGGTTCGTGCCCCGGACTGGGAAGATCCCACATGCCGCGGAGCAGCTGGGCCCGTGAGCCATGGCCACTGAGCCTGCGCGTCTGGAGCCTGTGCTCCGCAACAGGAAAGGCCACAACAGTGAGAGGCCCGCGTACCACAAAAAAAGAAAAAAAAAGCCTTCGGCTAATTGAAAATGGAAATCCAACATACCCAAATCTGTGGGATGCAGCAAAAGCAATTCTAAGAGGGAAGTCTATATTGATAAAGAATGGAAATGAAAAGAAAGCTGGAGTAGCTATACTTATATCAGACAAAATAGCAATTCTAAGAGGGAAGTCTATATTGATAAAGAATTGCCTACCTCAAGAAAAAAAAATCTTAAATAGTCTAATTTACACCTAAAGGAGATAGAAAAGAGTCACATATGAAACCCAAAGTTAGTAGAAGGAAGGAAATAATAAAGATCAGAGTGGAAATAAATGAAATAGAGACTAAAAAGACAGTAGGAAAGGCTGATAAAACTAAGAGCTTGTTCTTTGAAAAGATAAACAAAATTGGTAAACCTTTAGCCAAACTCACTACGAAAAACAGAGAGGGGTGTCAAGTAAATAAAATCAGAAATGAAAGCGGGGAACTTACAGCTGACACCAAAGAAATACAAAACATCATAAGCGACTACTATGAACTACTATTTGTGTCGACAAATTGGACAACCTAGAAGAAATGGATGAATTCCTAGAAACATACAGTCTTCAGAGACTGAATCATGAAGAAATAAAAAACACGAATAGACCAATTACTAGTAAGGAGATTGAATCAGTAATCCAAAAACTCCCAACAAACAAAGCCCAGTAGCAGACAGCTTCACTGGTAAATTCTAGCAAACATTCAAAGAAGATTTAATACCTATCCTTTCAAACTATTCCAAAAAATTGAGGAGAAATTGTTTCCAAACTCATTTTGCTAGGCCAGCAGCACCCTGATACCAAAACCAGACAAGAGCACCACATAAAAAGAAAATTATAGGCCAATGTCCCTTATTTCTAGATATCTTTTTGTTTTGTTTTTAATTTCACTTTGAATTGTGTATTGCTAATATATGGAAATATAATTGGGTTTTTTTTTAAAGATTTTTTTGATGTGGACCACTTTTAAAGTCTTTATTAAATTTGTTACAATGTTGCTTCCGCTTTATGTTTTGGTTTTTTGGCCATGAGGCATGTGGGATCTGCTCCCTGACCAGGGATCGAACTTGCACCCTCTGCATTGGAAGGTGAAGTCTTAACCACTGGACCACCAGGGAAGTCCTAATTGAGTTTTTTATATTGACCTTATATCTTGCTCTCTTCCTAAGATCATTTATTATAGCAATTTTTTTAGATTCCATTGGGTTTTCTGCATATGTAATCATGTTGTCTAGGAATAAAGAAGCTTTCAGTTTTAATATTTATGCCTTTTATTTCTTGCCTTACTACACTGACTAGCTTTTTCAGTAGTACAGTATAGAGTGGGGAGAATGGATTTCTTCATCTTGTTCCTGACTTTTTTGGAAAAGCATTTAATATTTCATCATTAAGTAAATTCATTAAGTAAGTAAGCTGTAGTTTTGTTATGGATATCATCTCTTAGCTTCAGATAGTTCTGTTTCTACTTTGCTGAGAATTGTTACTATGAATGGGTATTGAATTTTGTCTAATGCTTTTTCTGTATATGTTGAGATGATCGTACAGTTTTTCTCTTTTATTCTGCTAATGTGATAAATTACATTAGTTTTTATAAATTAGATATACCATGTATTCATGAGATTAAATCCCTCTGTCATGATGTTTTATTATTTTTATATTTTGATGGATTTGTTTTTCAAATAGTTTTAAGAGTTTTTTTTTAATCTGTGTTCATGAGGGGTGTTGGTCTGTAATTTTCTTCCCTTATAATATCTCTGTAGTGATTTATTGTCAAAGTTGTCTTCAGCGTTTTGGTTTTGTATAGCATAAATGTCTTCATTTTTAAATTACTTTCCTCTTCTAGTTTCTCAAGGTTTATTATTTTCTAATTTTTTAGTTGAATCTTCTTTTGAATCATAAATATACTTGTCTATAAATGTTCCTCTGAGTATTGCTTTGGCTACCTCATTTTAAATAGATGTTCTGTATTATTTATAATCAAAGATATGAAATGTTGCAGCAGGAATACTGTATACCTCAGTCACAGATAAGATTCCAGTAAGTGGTTCTGTACATACTCAGGCTTCTGCTAACTACCCCTCTTCTATGAATGCTATATAGTCTCTGTGGATCTGGTCTTTGACCTCCAGATTATAGCTAAAAAGATAAATCAGGGATGTTCTGATGACATAAAATTTTATAGTTCCTGTCATGGCAGCCCTAGGTCAGTTTTCGACTTAACTTTTGACATTTTTAGACTGGATAATCCTTTGTTGGGAGGGGAAAAGGGGCTGTCTTGTGCACTGGAAGATGTTTAGGAGCATATCTGGCTTTTATCCACTAGGTGCCCATAGCAACCCCACTTGTGACAATTTAAATTTCTCTAGACATTGCCAATGTCCTGGGTTGAGGATGATGTCAAAATTGTACCTGGTTGAGAAAACACTGCTCTAGGCCAATATCTTTGTGTCTTTTTTGTTATTTCTGTAGGTCTAGTAAGTTTCCATGCAAAATGGATATATATTAAGTTGTTTTTTTCAACTGATAGCAAACCAGGAAGAATGTGGCAAAGGCAGCTATTAGCTGCTTCAAGCAATAGGAAAATTATGGATTAGACGCTATCATTCCTACCTTGTTTGGTTTCACAAGTGATATCTGGACCAGGGACTAAAGACATTTGAATGTATGGTTCAAATAGCAGAAGAGTCCAGGGGAACAGTCTCTCTCTCTTCTGTGTCTGTTGCTTAGATGTCTCCCACTAATCTTATAACTGAGAAGCAGAACTGCTTCCCTGGTTTTAAAAATGAAGGTAGATAATACATTCATAATCTTGGACAGTCAGAAAGGCACAGTGTTTGTTTATATTTCACTTGGGTGATAAATATCTGAAGCATGCTTCACAAACTGCTACAGTGACACATAAAACATACGCTCAATAAAGGTAACTCCTTAAAATAGCTATATACTCCAGAGTGAGTATATGGAACTCAGTCTTCCCAACTTTTCCCCATTGTTAGAAATTCAGTGATTTTGTTTCCCCCCCCGATTATAGATATTTGTATGAAAGAATATCTTCTGTGTATTGTAGAGTTTATATTACAAAGCCAAATTGCTTCCCAAGGGTCTGGGCAGCCATTTGTGATGTTACTTTTCACTCCAGATTTTTCTTGACTTTTTTTTGCCTTTTTTCCACCACCATAACTTTAAAAATATTTTTAAAACTATTTACTTCACAAGAAAGTATGTAAGGTGTGCTAATCTAAATATATTATACACGCCTGCATAAATGCTACCCAGGTCAATATCTAGAACATTTTTAATATCCAGGAGGTTCCCTCTTGTTCCTTCCCACTCAGTGCTCACTCTCTGAGGTAACCAGTATATGATTGATTGATTGATTGATATTTATTTATACACACATGTATTTTTCAGCTTTTTTGAGGTATAATTGATGTGTAGAACTATATATATTTAAAGTGTACAATGTGATGATGTGACATATGTATGCTTTGAAATGCTTACCACGGTCAGGTTAATTAACGCATTCATCATCTCACATACCCATGAGTTTTTTGGTGTATGTGATGAGAATGCTTAAGATCTACTCTAGACATGACTTCTTTAAGTATTTATAAGTTTTGCTTTTCCTTAAACTTCATGTAATAGAATCTTTTATGTCTTACGTTTTTCTCTCAACATAATGCTGTGAGATCCATCCATGTTTTTACTGAATCCTGGATATTTCTTTCTTTATTTTCAGCTGTATTGAGGCATATTGATAAATAATATTAAAATATATTTCAACCGTATAACATGATAATTTGAAAGGATTCCCACCATTGAGTTGATTAGCACATTCACCACCTCAAATATTTCCTTTTTTTTTTTTTTTTACTTTTAAAATTTGTTGGTGTGAACACTTAAGTTCTCCTGTCTTAGCAAATTCTATTACCAATGCTAGTCACCATGTTATACATTAGATATTCAGACCTTATTCATCTTATAACTGAAAATTTGTACCTTTTTACCACCCTCTCCCTATTTCTTCTACCACCTCAACCCCTGGGAACCACCATTCTACTCTGTTTGTGAGTTCAACTTCCTTTTTAGATTCCACATATAAGCGGTACCATGCAGTATTTGACTGTCTCTGTCTGGCTTATTTCACTTAGAGCATAATGCCCTCCATATTCATCCATGTTGTTGCAATTGTCAGGGTTTCCTTCTCTTTTAAGGCTGAATGATATTCCATTGTATATGCGTACCATATCTTTATCCATCTAAGGCACTTAGGTAGTTTTTGTACCTTGGATGTTGTGAATAGTTCTGCAGTGAATATGGGAGTACAGATATATGAGCTAGTGATTTTGTTTCCTTTAGATATATACCTAGAGGTGGGATTTCTGGATCATATGGTAGTTCTATTTTTAATTTTTTGAGGAACATCCATACTGTTTTCCATAATGGCTGTACCAATTTATATTCCCACCAATAGTATGCAAGTTTTTCCTTTTCTCCACATCCTTGCCACCATTTAGCTCTTATCTCTTTGATAATAGCCATTCTAACAATGTGAGGTGATATCTCATTGTAGTTTTGATTTGCATTTCCTTGATGATTAGTGATGTTGAGCACCTATACATATACCTGTTGGCCTTTAGTATGTCTTCTTTGTAAGAGTGCCTATTCAAGTACTTTGCCTATTTTTTAATTGGGTTATTTTTTTTTGTTATTGAATTATATGAATTCCTTACATATTTTGGATATTAACCTCTTATTGGGTATGTGGCTTGCAAATACTTTTTCCCATTCCATAGGTTGCCTTTTCATTTTGTTGATGGTTTCCTTTGCTAAGCAGAAGTTTTTAGTTTGATGTAATTCCACTTGTTTATTTTTGCTTTTGTTTCCTTCACTTTTGGTGTCAAATCCAAAAAATCATTGCTAAGACTGATGTCAAGGACCTTGCCCTGTTTTCTTCTAGGAGTTTTACAGTTTCAGGTCTACTTTCCATTCACTTAGCTTAATGTCCTTAAGGTCCATCCATGTTGTCATAAATGGTAGGATTTTCTTCTTTCTCATGGCCAAATAATATTCTGGGGTGTGTGTGTGTGTGTGTGTGTGTGTGTGTGTGTGTATGTATCACATCTTCTTTATCCATTCTTCCATTGACAGACAGGTTGTTTCAGAATCTTGGCTATTATGAATAATGCTGCAATAAACATGGGAGTGCAGATATTCTCTTGAATATCCTGTTTTCATTTTCTTTGGAAATATGCCCAGAAGTGGGATTACTGGATCATATGGTAGTTCTACTTTTAATTTCTTGAGGAACATCCATGCTGTGTTCCATAGTGGGCTCACCAGTTTACACTCCCACTAACAGTGCAGAAAGTTCTCTTTCTGCACACCCTCACCAACACTTGTTATCTCGTATTTTTAATGATAGCCATTCTAACAGGTGTGAAGGTGGTATCTCATTGTGGTTTTGATTTGCATTTCTCTGATGACTAGTCTAGTGATATTGAGCACCTTTTCATGTACCTGTTGGCCATTTATGTGTCTTCTTTGGAAAAATGTATCTTTGGCTCCTCTGCTCCTTTTAAAATCAGATTGTTTGAGTTTTTGCTGTTGAGTTGTATGAATTCATTATATATTTTGAATAGTAACCATTTATCAGATATGTGATTAGCAAATATTTTCTCCCATCCAGTAGGTTGCATTTTCACTTTGTTAATTGCTTCCTTTGCTGTGCAGTAGCTTTTTAGTTTGATGCGGTCCCGCTTGTTTATTTTTGCTTTTGTTTCCTTTGCTTTTGGTGTTAAATCTAGAAAGTCATTGCCAAGACCAATGTCAAGGAGGTTACCCCCATTTTCTTCTAAGAGTTCTACTTTCAGGTCTTTCTCAACTTTTTAATCCAGTTTGAGTTGATTTTTGTGTATGGTATAAGATAGGGATCCAGGTTCATTCTTTTGTATGTGGCTGTCCAGTTTTCCCAACACCTTTTATTGAAGAGACTATCCTTTCCCTGTTGTATATTCTTGGGGAAACAGTTTCTTAAAATTTTTTTAACAGAAACATATCAGAAAATTAATTTAGTCATGCTACAATTACCCAAAATGAAATTGAATTGTTGCCACAGTTAGTTTTTGGGGAAAAGGACAGAAGTCCTATGTTTTCAAAATACAGAGTTGAGGGTATCTTGTAAAAATCTTTTCTAACTATATTGGAGCATAACATGTTATGCATAGGCCTTTAGGTAAAGATAATACTGCTGAATCATCTGTATCTCAGGAAGTTTCTTACTTAACTAAACTCTTAATGGTTTTTAAAGATGTGACAGAACCTATGAAATTGTGTATATATGTTAAAAAAAAAATTTAGAATGAGTAAGTAGTTCTTGAAAGAGCTAAACGCCTTACTTGTAGCTTCATGGGTGGTTAGTTTTTCCTTCAGTTTGATGGCCATCAGTAGGCAAGTCTACTTCTCCTATGATGACGATGCCTATAGCACCTCCTAGTGTGAAACCCAGGGCCAACAAACATCCAATAACTATCAGTATTGATTTTAGGTGCTTCATGTTTCTGTGAATGGCTACGTCAGATGACAAATTTCAGTGATTTCAGTTGTTATAAAAAGCAGAGAACAAAATTGGGAGTATTGATGAAAATTTCATGTGCAGAACTTTGTTGCCAAAATTATTTGGCAGTTTAAATGCATCCAGATCCAATTTTTGAGAGATGTGTTGATCCTACATATAGGAACTTCCCTGGCCCACACTGCTAATGGGGGAGGGGTAGCCCTCCATGAAGGTGAGAATACCCAGTCAGGCTTTTATTTTTTCAACACAACATTTTTGCATTTGAGCATCAAATTTCAAAACACATGACTTTTTGATTCATAGATAATTTGCTGCTGAATTTATGTTATAATGTTTGGCCAAATATCTAGCAGAAGCCTAAGATGATTGCTGGTTGAAAGAGCCTAGCTGAGGAGTGCTAACCAGTCATTCTCAAGTTTTCTTCATAGATCACTTATGTAGGTCATCTTTGCAAAACCATGAAAATGTTATGTTCTGAGCTTTCGTCAAGAGTCTGTGTAAGAAATGTCTATGTCTCTTCCTCTTTTGGAGGATGTTGGAAGAGGAATGTGACAGTGGGGATGGGGTAACTGTTATCAAAAGGCGGTACATTATATGGAAAGAATGTGGGCTGTGGTGACAGAAGGTTAGTAGCTTTGGTGGTGGGAGGATGTGGAAGGTCTCTTTTGATTGTCTATGTTTTTCAACAAAATGAGACATTTATTGGGTATATATGTACCTGGGTACTAGGCCTGAAGATATAAAAGTGAACAAGACTACTATTTAAATAGGAGGACAGAAGTTTGGCTCTATTGTTAGTACACATTTCTTCCAGTTTTTTGGTTTGTGCTCAGGTTTTAGTCTTAGTTTGCTCACTGTTGGTCTTCCTCCGTATTTTTATTTTTTCATTGATTGGGGAATTGAGAGAGAGGGGATAGATACCAACGGATTGATTCAGGCCATAAAATCAACTTACATTTTATTTTGGGTATCTGCATATATTTCTTTACTCTGACTTATTGTCCTATATGTTAATATTTCAGAATTATTGAGACTATACCTGATTCAAGGAGTTAATTCCTTACATTCAGATAGTCTTGCTTTCTGAGGCTGAAGTAGTTTGGTCAGAACTTCAACCTTTAGTTTTATTTGTTCATTCATAACTAGTTTGCTGTTTTAAATACAAGAATCAAACCTCATACTATATGCCTATTTTGATGCAATTTTGCAAAAGTATGTACTCATATTAAATAAAATTATTTCTTCAACTGGAAGAGAAAAAAAAGAATTCTCATGTTAAATGTGACTTGAAATTCATAATCTGATTAACAAGAGTCTAGTTGATAACAAAGATTTTTAAATGGACAGCCATGATATTTAAATTAAAAATGACTTATCTGGACATCAGTACAAAGATGAGAAAATATGTTCCAAAATAGCATGTATGTATCATTATTATCTTATCTGAGAAAACATAGCTTACTAACTAGAGTTAGTTTCTGTATAGAACACAGGTTTGTATTGAGCCTCACCATGATACAGTTAGTTTTCTTGTACTTCATGGCATTGCTTACTACCTACTCTGGCCTGCATTCTGTTATTATGCATGTGCCACTGGAGGCAGGGATATGTTAGGGAGAATTAGGGCACAAGTTCTATTTATTTACAGGTTTTGGGGGTAATTTTTGTTTGAGAAGGGTATGATGATACTTAAGTAATATTGGTTTTCCAGTTTTATAGGCAGCAAACTGAGGTCTTAGAAAGATAACTTTCATCAAGATTACAGGTGATATACTAATTGGTTTATTGTCCTCCTATCCCCGTTTCATGGGGACAGAAACTTCAGGTATCTTGTTCATTGCTGTATTCCCAGTGTCTAGAACAGCGCGTGGCACATGTAAATGTTGGTATTAATTTCTAAGTTAGGCTTAAACTCTATAATGATGACTCTGTGTATCCACTTATTTATATTCTGGTTTTAGGCATGCATATTAATGTGTGATCTGAAATATTAAGATGAATATGAAGATACCTGTTGAGGAAAGAACGACTTCTGATATAGTATCACATTCTCTTGTTCATCAGGGTACAAGATTATTGTGAATAAGCCTGCATGTAATGACCAGTGTGCATAAATGAGAATGGAGAAACAGCTGCTCATTTAACGGTCTTTTAATGAGATGCATGAACTTCGGTCTGTTTTCCTGTTTCTTTGCAATTTAGTGATTTCAGGTTTCTTAGATGTCTTTTGGGTACTTCTGAAGTAGTTATGTAGTTTAGGAAGTCGGAAAGTGCTGAAGTTGATGAGATGGGAATTAGATTGTTTTACATGTTCCCCCCCCCCCATCCTCAAACCTACTTCCAATCTGTATCTGTATCACCTTCATCTCTATTCTTTCTCCATCCTTAATCCTTCTCAAAATCCTTTGTTAAATGTAGTTATAGCTAAAAGCTGCTGCATTTTTTAGTTTTCGCTAGGGAAAGTCACTTATGACAGTACATTTATTGTTTTTACTTCAGCTTTGTAGGTGGCAGGTCTACTTAACAGGAGCAAGATACAGGTCACTAAAATGTAGAAATTTAATTAATATATTCAAACAACAGAGGTGACTTCTGCTCACTTTGTAGCCCTTATTTTTAGTCATTTACATCTTTTAAAGTGTACTTTGACCCAGTGTTTTCATGCTTAATTTTACTGGTGAGAAATTTCCCTTTAATTTGCAAAAAGCCACTTAACTTATGACACCTAAACATATGGGAAAATATATATATATATATATATATATATATATATATATATATATATATAT
>RJWK010038439.1:0-20805 GCA_004363435.1 Platanista minor | reverse complement strand
TTTTTTGCGGTACGCGGGCCTCTCACTGTTGTGGCCCCTCCCGTTGCGGAGCACAGGCTCCGGACGCGCAGGCTCAGCGGCCATGGCTCACGGACCCAGCCACTCCGCGGCATGTGGGATCTTCCCAGACCAGGGCACGAACCCGCGTCCCCTGCATCGGCAGGCGGACTCTCAACCACTGTGCCACCAGGGAAGCCCAATTTCTCTACTATTAACAGAAAAATGGGTATTGCTTTCAATGAAATTCCACTATGTGGATATCGTGCATTACAGATTTCTATAAGAAGCCAAAGCAGTAAAATTTCTCTATTTTGCACCATCCTATTTTGCAGATTACTTCTATTAATAATTAGACCACAGATCACCTAAAGAATCTTTCCGTGAGATGTGATCTACGAATCAAACTATAATACTCTTTTCTAAGACTCTATTCTGTCTCGTATCTAAATAAGACTATCATGTCTTTTAAAAATGTTTTGTAACATGTATTTTTGATTAAATTGTACCAACATACTTCCTCTCACTTTTAAAATGAAATGAAAAGAATTTAAAATACTGCAAATATATTAAATGTTTTCATAATATTATATATATCTAACCTTAAAATGACTGAAATAGCAAAACAGCAATGTTACTTAACAATAAAGATAAAAGTCAAAGGAATGTAGAAACTCAACTACTTAGACTGCATGAGAGACTATGAAGTATTATATTCTCAGGTTAATTGACAGTGATTCAGGATCTCTTCTTGTTGAGTAAGTTTTTATTGAAGAAATGCTATCAAAAATATCATGTTCCCTTAGAAATATACTAAATATAAATGAATCTTTCTTTGATAATTGAAGATTTTGCTCTCCCTATGAATAAAACCACAATATTAGTTGTAGTAGTCTTGAAAATATAGACAATGTAGGAGATCTAAATAAACAAATAATAGTATCAGGTTGCTATTGTTTCCAGCAAATTCCCTATATAATAAGTTTGCTTTCTTTTAATTATCATCAGTGTAGGTCTGGAAACAAGGGGTGGAGGGATGGCTATCTCTGTTGGACTCCAGCTGACTGAGATTTTTACAAAATATTCAAAAAATGAAACTTTTTTTTCTAGTAGACAAGGCTTTAATAATTAAATTATAATCTTCTTTCTGGACTCTGGGCCTGTCAGACATACTTTTTAGTAAAATACTTCAAGATCTTTATTAACCACTTTCACTCAGACAATTATAACTTCCATCTTAATATTCAAAAATAGATAAAAAGACTTGGAAAAAAAATGATTTTTAATATGCTTCGAACTCTTATATACTATCTTTCCTCATTAAATTTGGTAAAAAAAAGAAATTCTTCTTAGCTAGTTAAACAGTGAATTATCCAATTCTCCAGATAAGAAAAAAGCTATGTGAACTTCTAACACATCTCCTAATCTTCAAAGCTTTGAAGTTTGTTATTTTCAGGTAGCTTTCTGCCAACCTTGTTTTCGATGGAATCTCATTCCCTTTTTAAGGTTTCTACGGCTAGTTTCTAACTGAAAAAGAAAAGCAAAAATCTTGCTGATAAAGTCTGAAAATGAGGTGGTGTTCAAGTGGCCCATAAAAGTGTTTACGGACAATGTCAGCAGCACCCTGACCTCTCCAGGGAAGGACGAAGGGAGTGTGGGGCTCAGCCTCCCTAGTCTCCTTTCAAAATTGGTCATAAGAGAAAATGGATATGGAGAGAGATTCTTCCCCCATCCCATTGCCATCAAGTGTCAACAGTAATTAACTAAGTGAAATAAGCCAGACAAAGACAAATATTGCTTGGTATTACTTATACGTGGAATCTTTTTTGTTTGTTCATTTACTTCTGTGTGTGTGTGTGTGTGGCACGCGGGCCTCCCACTATTGTGGCCTCTCCTGCTGCGGAGCACAGGCTCCGGACGCGCAGGCTCAGCGGCCATGGCTCACGGGCCCAGCCGCTCCGCGGCACGTGGGATCTTCCCGGACCGGGCCACGAACCCGCGTCCCCTGCATCGGCAGGCGGACTCTCAACCGCTGCGCCACCAGGGAAGCCCTATACGTGGAATCTTTAAGAACATGTCAAACTTACAGAAACAGAGAGTAGAAAACTCTACTACTAGGGGCTTGGGGGTGGGGGAAATAAGGAGAGGTTGTAAACGGGTACAAACTTTCCTCTATAAAATGAATACGGTCTGAGGATCTAATATAAAACATGGTGACTATAGTTGATAACACTATTGTATAATTGAAATTTGCTAATAGAGTAGAACTTAAATCTTCCCACTCCCCCTGCAAAGAGACAACTATGTGAGATGATGGGTATATTAATTAAATAGATGGGGGGAATCCTTTCACAATGCATATGTATATCAAAACATCACACTATACACTTTAAATATCTCACAATTTTATAAAGCTATTGAGGTATAATTTTTAAAAAACAGTAATTAAGAACAGAAAAGTAACACCCATATTCATTTGTAAGGAGAGAGGTTTTTTATAATTAAGGAGGTAAAAACTAATAACACAGTATAGTGAAAGAATCTGAAATACATAAAGTATAAAGAAAAATATAAAGTGTTCTTATAATAGCATGGCCCGAAAAGACTCACTATCAACTTTGTATTGGGTCTCTTTCCAGACTATTTTCTAGGCATGTCTAAACAAAATTTTTTTTAAAGGATGATAATATGAATATTATTTTGAAAACTGCTTTTTTTCTTAATATAGTATTGCTCTTGTTCTAAAAATAAAAATAGAGCCACATTATTACATGTATGACAGCTTCATAGATAGCTAATACATAAATTATTTAACTGATTCCTTATTGATTGACATTTAGATTGCTTCTGAACCCTTTGCTTTTATAAACTCTAAACACCCTAAAAACATTGTCTGCATATCATGCAATTACAGAATTATTTCTCAGGATGGCTTTCTGGAAGTAGTAATGTATCAAAAGGCATGCATAATCTGAATTTTGATATATATTTATAAACTGTACTTCTAATGTACCATATTATTCCCCCACCAATGTTATATGAAAATGTTCATTTCTTCAACCTTACTCATTATAATAAATATTATAATTCATCTTCATATTGCCCAATGGAATTGTTTTAACTTGATATTTTTATTACTAGTGAGGCTGAACATATTTTCATGTGCTTATTTGCCCATTTTCATCTTTCCTGTCCTCTCAGTTTCCTAATGTGGCATTTCTTTTTCTTTCTTTCTTTCTTTTTGTTTTTTTATTCCAGATCTGAAAGGGTTTTTCATGTTCATTCCATTCAGTAGGTATGCGTGTATCAGATATTCACTGAAAAGCTTGGGTTGGTGTTGTAAGCCTGACAGTTGCAGCCTATGGGAGGCATTTCAAATCCAGTAACAGGTGTGGTCACCTGTGGGGAGAGTTTGGAAAACAAGATAAATGGGTCTAGGACAAAACCCAGGAGAAATGTCTCATTGAGAAGTTGGGTAGAAGAAGATAAGTCAGCAAAGGATACAAAGCAAAAACTGTTTACATAAGGTAGAAAGAATGCCAAAAGGTTACGGTGTCACAACAAGAGAAGAGAATGTATGAAAACGGAGAAAGGGGTGGATGATGTGTAATTCTGCTGAGAGGGCCTAAAAAGTGTCCATGGGGTTTGGCTGCCTGGAGGTCACTGGTTATCTTAATATCAAAGCAGTTCGACTAGAAAGTGGGGGTGGTAATGGTGCAGAAGCCAACCTGGAGTGGGTTAATGAGTGAAATGGATTCCAAATGGCAGATGTAGCATGCATAAACACTCCTTTCAAGCAGCTTGGCTGTGAGAGTGGAGCGGAAAGATCGGGTAGTTGCTGGAGGAAGGTCTGGGTCAATATGGATATATTAGCTCATTTTGATGGAAATGATCCAGTAGAGGAGCAGCTACATTTCAGGAGAATGATAGGAAAACCCAAGGAAATAATTTTTTAAGAAATCAAGAGTCAATTGGTTCTAGCAAAGGACTGACTCTTCTGGATCTCTCTGGCCAATGTCACCAATGTCCTTCCTTCAGACCAAATCTCATGACCAGTTTTCAATTCTCCTCTTATTAGATATAGTTAGTTAACACAACTGGCTACTCATTCCCTCTACTCCTTGTCTTTCATGACACCCCTCTCTTCTGTCCTTTCTGAGTGTATGTTCTAACCTTTCTGGGGGCGTCTCTTCTTTGCCCACCCATTCTTGGTGCATTTCAGGATTCCACCTCTGGTTCATCTTTCTTCTCATTCTACATGTGTCCCTAGGTGATCTCTTTTAGTCTTATGGATAAAATATAACTTATATGTCAGTGGCACCCACCTTGCAACCTAGTTCCAATCTCAGCAAACAGACTTTGTATCCAATTGCTTGAGAGACACCTTCACCCAAATGTCCCTCAGGTACCTAAAACTCAAGGAACCCAATCTGAACTCATCACTCTCACTTTAAGATTTGCTTTCTATCTTCTGTTCTGTCAGTTAATGACCTTGTCAACTACCAGCTGTCATATCCAGAAACCCTTGTCATATCCTACTTCTTCTCCCTCCTCACTCATATGCAAGGCTTTGCCATATTTCATTGCTAATTTGAAGGAATCATTACAGGGGAAAGGGTTGAAAATAAAGGAGATTTGATTTTCATTTTGAAGAAAGAAGCAAGGTATTTCATTTGGATAGGGTTGAGAAATATGTTGGTGATGTGATGGTTAGAGGTGAGTGAAGGTTTGATATTGTCATGGAGAACTAAAAGAGAGCTGGGTAGGAAAACATAACAGGACTGACAATGTCTATATTGTGTTGGGCCCAATGAGGAGAAAGACTACTTATTGGTATCCTGCCTTAACAAAATTAAAAATGAGTATTCTTATCTGGTAGTTTCTAAAGTACACTGGAAACTTTCTAATATTAACCTTGAGGATGGGTTACAGGGGAGACCAGTTTTACTGGGTCTTTGGGCTCTGCCTTATTGCTCAGGTTGTTAGTCTCAAAGGCAGAAAGCCAGCTCAGAGGTGGGTGGTATCAGTGAGTTTACTTGCCTGAAATACCCCTTCTCTCATGTTTGTTGATGCCCTAAATTTGCCTAAAGGAAAAATGCTTGAATTCAGAGATAAGGTTTAAAAATTAGGGAGCATTTCAAGAATTTTCATTTCAAGAATTTGAACTTACAAACGTTTAACAATTGGTTTTTGAAAATAAATGGAGTCAAATACCTCTCGTCTCACTTTTAAGTTAAATGGAGAAGCATTAGTTAACTATATATAAGTCAAGGCTCATCGTGAGAGAAGCAAGAAAAACAATTATGATTGCCATTTTCCATTTTTAAATGCAATGTGTGGGTTTCTTTTTTAAAAATTCTCAGAAATGCATCCAATTATGAGGAATAGAAAACAACATTAATACTTATCATGCTGGTTTGAGAACCATAATTTGCCAGTATTCATGTCAGTATTTTTCTGCATCACAGACATGTCACCAAGAACCTTTTAAGATAGGTGACAAGCACCAGCTTTTTTTCAAAGAAATGTTTGCTCCGATTTTTGTTGATCAAAAGTATCAAAAGGATACACAAAACGTCTGTATTTGAAATAACTGAAGTGGCCAAGCTAAGCTTCTTGTCCACGCCCAGTACTCAAATATTAGTTCAAATATACTAGGGAAAAATCCCGTTTCAATTGTAAAAAGTATGTCTAGTTGCCTATTAGACATACTTTTTGGTACCTGTTCTTCTCATGTCTGCAGAGAACAGGGGCTCGCACTTTCTGTACGCGGGCCTCTCACTGTTGTGGCCTCTCCCGTTGTGGAGCACACGCTCCGGACGCGCAGGCTCATGGCTCACGGGCCCACCCGCTCTGCGGCATGTGGGATCTTCCCGGATCGGGGCACGAACCCATGTCCCCTGCATCGGCAGGCGGACTCTCAATCACTGCGCCACCAGGGAAGCCCCGGGGCTCCCACTTTTTACTGCATCTTCCTTGTCTTGCCTCTAAACAAAAACGCCAGCCTCGGATCAAAGCACAGTCACATGTGCCTTGACACAAAATCTCAGACGTGGCAAATGTGACACAGAATGAATTGGTCTTTCAAGAAGCATAAATAAAATAAAATAAAATAAAATAACTAAAGATTTATTGGTAGATAATTTAATATTATAAAAAATGGAAGTTACAAAAATGAGTCAGTATGATGAAGTTATTTTTGCAATTAAAAATCCAGCTACTGTGCAGAATATTGAGAAAAGAGTGTCCATTTGCCCTGGCTTCAGGGTGGGGCTCTGGGCCTTGAGATGAGGGATGGTGAAGCAGACACCAGATCCCAGAGGACAGATCAGAGATTCAGATTCAGAGAAGACAAGGGAGAGTCCCTCTTCCTAGAATCAGGGTAGCAGATGTACTTCTAGCTTCTGGACTGGGCTATTTACTTCTTTATTTATTTTTTATAAGGCAGGGGTTTGGTCAAAGGAATGACTTGCTAGATCCAGGGAACAGGCTGGACCAACCAAACAGCCAATTAGGCCAAGCTACCATTGGACCTTAGAATTCCCGAGGGCCTGGGAGACAGGACCATGACGAACAGAAGCCAGACAGAACATGCAATTTCTTTTTTGTACAATATCCACATCAGTACACTCTTTCACAAGTTCCAGGTCACTGCTTTCAGAAAATGTGGCTTTCTTGGACATCTTCCCTGGGAAAATTTGTGTTGCTGCCCACCCTTCCTCTAGTTCTCATGATACAAGTCTCTATGAACACAATTAAGGAATAGAGAAAAAAAAATCAATTTATAAAACTTTGTCATCTGTTCCTGGGTACAGACATAGAACATTAAGTTTGTATACCCCATATAGGTCCTGAGCTTTCTACCAGACAATCAATCATGAATGTCCACTTTCCTCAATCATAGTCACTATGATTGGTCCAGGGAACCTCTCTCTCCTGGTTCTTTGACCTTGTGTGCTGTGTGGTGCAGACACTCATACCAGACCCCAAGTCCTCAGGGAGCGTTCAATACCACCATATGTGCAGCTTCCCACTCCTCCACCATCCAGGTGTGTAGGCTCACTCAGCTCTCTAAGGGAGGATCTGACACAGAATGTATTCTTATTGTTGGAATAAGAAGTACTAATGGATAAAAGGATAAGAGGGAAGCTTAATCATATCTGCCTCAGTTTCTCTCTGCCACTGCTACTCATTCTCATGACTTAGAGGAAAAGAAAATAAATAGGAAGGATGGAAACAGTACACATTCCCTGAGCACTTCCCTAATATTTTTATAAACAGAAGTTAAAACTGTTTCTTTAAAACTTTTCATTCTAACCCAACTACAGGAAGAGACATGTCTGAAACAGTAAGAATTCTGCTCTGACCCAGTCTCATCTTCCATAGTATAAACTACAAGACACCCACAGGTAGTTGCTTGTCAAGCAACAATCCAGAAATGAGGAATTGAGCCATTATTATGCAATTAGTCATTTCTTTGGGCAACAAGTATTGAAGGCAGCAGTTAAAAAGTTGGAGGTGTGGTAAGAAATATTTTATTATCCACTGTTAACAATTTAACTCAATTTTAACTTAAAATAAGCTGAGGAGGGAGTAAGGCATAAGGGTGGAAACTAGGGATAGATGGGTTTTAATGAGTAAGAGAGACCAAGCTGGTGCCCAAGGCAGTGTGTAGTCTGGATGAAGCCCCACACCAGAGGGAGACCTGACCATGGAAGGTCACTGAATACGCCAAAGAGGAAGTGGTGGAACTCTGAAGATGCCCTGCAGGCCTCACTCCAGTTCTCCAGTATCTCAAGTTGCAGAACTTATGGTCTAAGAGTTAAGAATTTTATGGGCTATTAGATCACTACCTTTCAACACTTAACAATTTATGATTCTAAAATTTCATTAGTTGCTCTCCTAAAACTTTCACCTAAAGTATAAACCAGCCACATTTTTTAAAGGAAGCGGGAAATAGATTTGTTGATGTAACAAGCATGGTGTTGGGCAATATTATCATTACCTCATATAACCCAAATTCTGTGAGGAAAGAGTTATCTTCTTGTTTTTTTTTTGTTTGTTTGTTTTTTTGTTTTTTTGTTTTTTTGCGGTATGTGGGCCTCTCACTGCTGTGGCCTCTCCCGTTGCGGAGCACAGGCTCCGGACGCGCAGGCTCGGTGGCCATGGCTCACCGACCCAGCCGCTCCGCGGCATGTGGGATCCTCCCGGACCGGGGCACGAACCCACGTCCCCTGCATCGGCAGGCGGACTCTCAACCACTGTGCCACCAGGGAAGCCCTATCTTCTTGTTTGATGGGTGAAAATAAACTCACAGTGATTAACCATCTTACCTAGTATCTCAGAGCTCGGTGCAACAAAGCTCTAAGGTCTAATCCCAAAGCTCATGCTCTTTCTAATCACATCGTGATACTGCTATGAAAAACCCAACATATACATACCACCCAACAAAACAAAGACATTTCAAAGGGGACAGAGATGGCTCTAAGAGGTACATGAGCATTCTGAAATTAAAGCAAAATTTGAGTGGTTGTGTGATTTCTGGGAAGGGACAGTTTATAATTTTTATGAAATTCCCAAAGGGTTAAACCATAAAATTTGGAGAACCACTGTACTCAGTGTATTTAGAAACTAACAGCCATATTCTCCTTCAGTCCCATATGGCATATGGCTTCCTGAGCTTATTCACAACATACTCAATTTTCTCCAGAGATTGGAGCAAGGCTGGAAACCTTAGAAAGAAGATTAAATAATAATGAAATATACAAGAGTCCATTTAGCTATGTGTGCTGTTTGGCGGCTGCCCATATAATTTCGGGCTATCAGTATACCCCAGGGGCTATTGCAGGTTCATTAATATAATTTTAGGCTGGAAGGTCCTTGGAGATCATAGAGTCCAATGCCCTCAGTTTACAGATGATAAAACCAAGACCCAGAGGGCTAGAGTGACTCACAGATTGTCATATAACCTTTTACTGGCTTGATAATGGACTTAATATTTACCCAGCAATCAGTCACTTTTGGCCGTCATCTGTTCCTCCATGGTCAGTCGAGGGAGGGAGAAAACTGCGCTAATGCTCAAATTGCCCCTTCCAGTTCTAATATTGATCTAGCATGGCTAGATACTATTTAGTTTTTGAGTTCTAATCAGATTTGCATGGTGGCACCACAGCCGTCTGGCACCACTGTGGTCTGCAGACGATTGTCAGGAAAAGTTGACATAAGGCTGAGGATTCTTGTATTTCAAATTAATAAACCAGAAAAAAGAAGATGCGCTTCTCAAATGCAGCTTAATGTGGCAGACTGTGCCAATTTTGCTAACATAAGCCAAGTTATAATGATAAAATCAGTAATTTAATTAGTCTATTGCAAATGAAAACATTCTATCTACACCATTATTTGAAAGCACTATGATTCTATTGATTTCCTTCTCAGTGAAAATATAAGAAGAAACTTTTTTTTTCAAAAGTCTGTTTTAAAATCTTTGACTTTGTGTTAAGAAGAAACTGCTAAAATAAATTGCAGTTTTAGACTGCATTATAAAATTTCATACTGTTTCAATTTGATGCATGCTCCTGGTCATTGAACATGTTCCACCTGTACTGAAATAAATTAGATATTTGAAATAAAAACGCTTTAGAAATAGTCATTTAAATTAATTTAAACAGGCAAGAGGCCGCTGTATAGTAGAGAGCTCTGGAAGGGGGTCCAAGGAAGTTCTAGGCCCCGTGAGCTTGGACAACTCACTTAGCCTCTCTGGACCTTAGTTTCTCTTCCTGCAAAATGTTGAAGTCTGTGTTACTTTTTTTTTTTTTTTTTTTTTTTTTTGCGGTACACAGGCCTCTCACTGTTGTGGCCTCTCCCGTTGCGGAGCACAGGCTCTGGACGAGCAGGCTCAGTGGCCATGGCTCACGGGCCCAGCCGCTCCGCGGCATGTGGTATCTTCCCGGACCGGGGCATGAACCCGTGTCCCCTGCATCGGCAGGCGGACTCTCAACCACTGCGCCACCAGGGAAGCCCTGTGTTACTTTTAAGGCTTACTCCAGCTCTAAAATTTTAAGTCTATGATTCTATCATACTATCTTATCCCTAGATATGAAGTCAGGAAACCATACAAATAACATTTCAGCTAGATCACTAATAATGGGTTGTAATAATTAACAATGATCACAAAGAAAGTGGAGACTGAAAAAATTAAATCAGTATATTTTGGGTGAGGTCCTGTATTTAAAGAAAAAAGCTCCAAGTAGCCTTATTATAACAGTTTACTATTAGTTTATGATTCTAGAGTCTTAGAACCAGAAGAGAATCTTAGAGGTCATCACTCAATCCAATTCATGACAGAAATTTCCCCTAAGGTATCACAAAGACATGATGTTTATCCTTTGTTTGAATATTTCTATTAACTAATGATACGAGAAAGTCTACTTCAACAGATCTAATTGTTAGAAAGTTCTTCTTTATGGTAATTAAAATCTGGCTACCAGTTGTCCTTACTTATTTGTCCTACTTAGTTCTGGCATGTAGTCTGATACTCAGTTGACCGTGAGGCTCATCTCACCATGCCTGCTTCCTGAACTTGATAGCTCTTAATATAATCTCCTAGTCCTGGATGAACAGAAAATCTAAATTATAAATATAATGAATCCAGGTCTTAGAGAAGCTTAACTTTAACACATATGCACTTTACATTTTAAAAACCAATTATGACTTCAAATTAAAGCAAAAACTTAGTTTACATATTGCTGATTTATTATCTCTTCCCCTACAGTATATTCTAAATTTTTTTTAGTTTCACTAAATTTTTCCCCTAACTCTCTGCACATAATCTTGCCCCCTATATAACAGGGATAACTGAATCCATTCAATATGGGGTCCCAATTAGTCTTCTTTCTGACTTAAACTGAATATTTATCATAAAATAAACCTTCATTTATTTTATTCTTCTCTCCCACCTCAGAGGAAGAATTCTCTCAACTTCCTAAAATAAATTCTACACTTTGCAATCTCCATCTGATTTTCACCTGCCTATAGGAAGACCTTGCTCCAGTTCTCTTTCTCTCAAATCTCCCATCTTTCCTGGCAGCCTATAAATATGTCCTCAACATATTAAAAAAGCAGAAGATGGCAGAGTGTTAGATGGACAATGGATGATACTGGTGAGCCACTGAATCAACCATACCTGGAGCACATCCTAATACTACACTTCTCTGAATATATTTTTCTTTAATTATTTGAACATATTAAAGGTTCTTTAAAGTCTTTGCTAAGTCCTACATCTGGGTCATCTAGGAGTTAGTTTCTATTGAATCCTTTCTTCTTTACTATGGGCTACATTTTCCTGTTTCTTTACACGTATAGTAATTTTGGTTGAACACTGAATGTGCTGCATGATATACTGTACAAGTTCTGGAGTCTGTTTTCTCCCTCTGAGGTATGTTGCTTTTATTCTAGTAGGCAGTTAAATTATTGGCTTATCACTTGGACATTATGTAGGCTTGGTTTACACTTTCAGGGCAGACCTATGGAAAGCTTGAGGTGTTTCTCAATCCCTTCTCGCTGGGCAAGACTTAATTCTGAAACATCTCCCCTTCAAACCTTGTCATGCCTGCTTTTAAGCTTTGAAGAGCAGGTGTGGTCCTATCTCCTAAGGCATGGCCTTTCTAGTTTTGCATCAGATGTTGAGGAAGACAAGATGTGAAGAAGGTGTTAACATGGCTAGAATGGAAACTCGAAGTCTTCCAGCACTGCTGTTCCATTCTCAACTCCAGAGCAGTCCCTCATTGCTAAGCCTCAGGGGGGCCTCACCCTGAGCCCAGCCCTCAGCCGAGGATTCATAGGGACCTCTGGGACTCCTCTGCCAACTCCTTCCTTTCTGGGGGCATGCATAGGGCACTGTAGTTACTAAGGTAATATTAGATCAATGAGCTAAATGAGGTGAAGAAGTAAGGCATGTAGATATCAGTGGAAAGAACATTCCAGGTACAGGGAACAGCAAGCACAAAAGCCTTGAAATGTTAATATGTCTGGTGTATTGTAGGACTTTCAAGGTGGCCACTGTGTGACTAGAGTGGAGTGAACTAAAAGTAGCTGAAGATATATTCAGAGACATACCAGGAGAGGGGGAGGTGGGGGGACAGACACCTTGCAGGAAAAATGGCCAGCCATTGGGGAATTCTGAGTAGAGAACAGTGACAAGATCAAAGTCAAGTTTTACAGCAAGAACAAGTGTAATCATGGTGGAGAAGGTGGGATGCAGTTAGACATATTTTGAAGGTGAGTCACCAGGTAATCCTGATGGCCTAGATGTGACGTATAACAGAAAGAAGCTCTGTCCTGAGCAATGGGAAGGATGGCATTGCCCTCTATTGAGATGGTAAAAAACACTGGAAGAGAATTAACAGGAAAATCAGGATTGGTTTTGGATCTTTAAATCTGAGATGTTTATTAGAATCTAAGTGATTTAACCTGCTGTATCTGAGTCTGAAGCTCCAGGGTGAGGCCTGGGTGGGAATTATAAGGCTACTGATGGTATTTAAAGCCATAAGAATGCATTCAATCATTGAAGGAGTAAAAATAGAAAAGAGAAGAGGACTGATATCTGAGCCTTGGGGAACTCCAAGTTAAGTGGTTAAGGACAGGAGGAGGAAGAAGCAAGACCCTGAGAAAGAGGAGTCAGTGAGGAATGTGGAAGTTTAGGAGAGTATAGTCTTCTGAAAGCCAAGTGCAAACAAAAAGTGTTTCAAAGAAAAGTAGAGTCATTAACTGTGTCAAATACCAAAACATCAAGTTGGATGAGGAGTAAGAATTAATCACTGTATGTGCAACATGAAGTTACTGGTGACCCTGAAAGAGCAGTTTTAGGGAGCAATAGGGTGAAAGCCTGGTGGCAGGCGGCCCAAGAGAGGTGAGAAGAGGAACCAGAGCCAGAATACTGATGACAGTTTAGCAGAGTTCTACTCTAAAGGGGAGCAGAAAAACTGGGGTGTAGCTGGAGGGGAAGCTAGGGCAAAGAAAAAGTCAAATTAAAGATTGGAGAAATAGGGCTTCCCTGGTGGCGCAGTGGTTGAGAGTCCGCCTGCTGATGCAGGGGACACGGGTTCGTGCCCCAGTCCGGGAAGATCCCACATGCCGCGGAGCAGCTGGGCCCGTGAGCCATGGCCGCTGAGCCTGCGCGTCCGGAGCCTGTGCTCCACAACGGGAGAGGCCACAACAGTAAGAGGCCCACGTACTGCAAAAAAAAAAAAAAAGATTGGAGAAATAACAGGTTTGCACACTGTGGGAATGATCTTGTAGGGAAGGACAATTTTCATGATACAGGATGAAGAGGAGAAAACTGGTGGAGTAAGCACAAGGGAAGGGGAAATCTAGTGACCGAAAGGCAGCCTCAGATGGGAGCATGGGTGGTTCACCTCAAATAATGTGGGCACAGAGGTTAGGGCCAGGTAGTTCTCTTGGTGGACTCTTTGGCAGTTTTCTTCTGATCGCTATTTTTGAAATGAAATAGAAAAGACAAAGATCAGTTGAGAGACAAGGAGGATGTGTGGACGTTCAAGAAAAGAGGGTGATGGACGGACGAGGGAAATATAACACAGCTGCTGGGCAGCACTAATGACCCCTTGCGGCTAGTGAACTGAAAGACCATGCTGAAAGAGCATCAGCATGGTTGTGTGTTTTCCTCTAGAAATGTTAGGCTGCAAGGAACCCTGCATAGATAGAGAGCTGGATCTAGCTACTGATAGAACTGAGGGTATAAAACTAGGGAGTAATTTTGATAAAGTTAAGTTAATCTGGTAGGAGGGAATTAAAGCTGTGATAGGGCGAGGGCAGTGAGAAGGTCGTGGGGTCAATGGATTGTAGGTCCCTGGGCATTGCTCGAATTGGAGGAATAAAGGGAGCAAGATGGAGAGACAAGTAGTAGTTGGGGATGAGATACTTGAAAATAGGATTATGAAGGCGATGCGATTGTTGGTAATGAGAAGGGTTGGACTACGACATCAGGAGTGGTTGTGCAAAGGAAAGGACAAGACCAGCTCAGATGTTGCCTTCTGCAGAAGCCTTCCCTGATTTCACCTTTCCTCTCCTCTTGCCTTCTAAGTCTCATCATACTTTATCTGCACATCTTTATGACTCGAGTCTACTTCGCATTTACTGTTATTCAATAGATACATTTTAGGGTATAAGCTCCTTGGGGTTTGGGAATGTGTCAGAGTTATCTTCCCATCCCTTAGGACCTAATGGTTCCCTGACTACGCAAGTACACCTAATAAGAGCATGATATATATTTGCTAAATCAATATACATATAAATAAATAAGAATAACTGTAGTAGTAGCTAACATTGTCTCTCTGTGCCAAGCATTCTCCCACGTGCTTCATATAATGTTACTAAACTTTAACACCCTCTTGCAGATACACGATGCTTATAATACATGTACAGTAACTCTGAGAAGAGAATGATTTAACTGACTCACATGGTAAGACTGCAGTCAGGGGATGTGCATTAGGGAGCACAGGGACAGTCAGGTGGCTTCTGGCTGAGTAGGATCAGGGTTTTTATAGAGTAGGGTAGGTGCCAGCAAACTTTTTCTATAAAAGGCCGGATAGTAAATATATTTTTTGTAGCCATATGGTCTTTGTAGCAACTAGTCAACTCTGCCATTGCAGCCTGAAAGCAGCCACAGACAATCCGTAAAGGAACAAGTGTGGCTCTGTTCCCACAAACTTTATGAATACTGAAATTTGAATTCTGTATAGTTTTCATGTGTCACAATATATTCTTCTTTGGATTTTTTTCAACCATTTAAAAGTGTAAATGGTCCCAGGTTGTACAAAAACTGGTGAGGGGTCTTTGGCCCCAAAGCGATACAGTTTGCTGACTTTGGGGACAGAGAAAAGTCCTCGTGGTTTTGGCTTAGGCAGCAGTTTTCAGTGTTGATAGAAACTCAGGTTGGTTATTGTTGCTGCTCTCATGGCTCTTGCCCTGGGGTTTTTTTTTTTTTTTTTTTTTTTGCGGTACGCGGGCCTCTCACTGTTGTGGCCTCTTCCCGTTGCGGAGCACAGGCTCCGGACGCGCAGGCTCAGCGGCCATGGCCCACGGGCCCAGCCGCTCCGCGGCACGTGGGATCCTCCCGGACCGGGGCACGAACCCGCACCCCCTGCATCAGCAGGCGGACTCCCAACCACTGCGCCACCAGGGAAGCCCGCCCTGGGGTTTTTGATATAATCCCATAACCATCTGAAAAGTATTTCCCCCAAACTGTTTATTGGCTAGTCAAAAGTCACAAGGTTGGGGAGGTAGATTGCCAAAAAGAAAGAAAAGGTAGCAAATGTAGAAGGCAACTTAGGGGGACTGGAGACCCTCTATCATATCTATTTTAGTCCTTTTACAAAACCAAAGATTAGAGAAATTAAGTGACTTTCTCAAGACGACACATCTCAAAACTGACAGCTGGGTGAGAACTGTGGACCTATTTGGTCCTCATTTCCTTAGCCATCCTACTGTACAATGCTATGCAAGTCATGCTAAGGATTAATACCTTGCTCTGAATGTACCTATAACACTTCATCTGCCATGAACACAGAATGTTCTGTACGTATTTATTATTTGAATAAATTAACTCACATTTAAATACTGGCACGGTGAAAGAGCAAGTATTCAGTGCCACCTTAATCAGTGGGTAACTCAGGCTTTTATGCAAGACAAGGGTACTCTACTAACCAGCCATTAAAAGGCAAAAAACACTCTTTTTGTACTAGTACAAATTCCACTGGGGTAAATTAGCTAAATCTCCAAAAGTTGTGAGAGTAGAGAGGAAAAAACAAACAAAAGAACAAACAAAACAAGTCTCAGACTGGTGAAAATTTCCAGGTGAAATACATTATCAGCACTGCATTTTCAAGTTTCCTCTCCATAGCCCAAATTTCATAAAATACACGGCAATTTCAACAGCTAAGATTGCAGTCTAATGGGCACAAAAAAAGGCCTGTTTTCCAAGCACATGCATATTTTCCCTCTTTTCTAGTTGATCCACTTAGCTCACCTTTGATGAAGTACTTGCTCTTTCCTGTATCCCTCTGTTTATGTGAGGACATAAAGAAATGAATGATGTTCAGTACGGGGTTATTTTAGACACTGGTGGAAGACATTATGATCCTTTGGCTGCATGAGGACAAATCTCCAGTTAGGAAGGTACCCTATGAAGGGAAGGGTGCACTTGGTAAAGAATGAACATCAATGGGACCTATTTTAGCTTTTCCAGGTTGACTTTCCTTTACATCAAAGGAAAATCTGTAATCAGAATGTTTTTGGTGTTGTGTTTTCTTTTAAGACCAGGCAGAAAGATACAAAGAAATCCAGAAGAATCACAGTTTTTCAACTTGAAGTTTCAAATATTTGCAGAATCACTTTTACCCCTAATAAGGCTGATACATTATTAAAGCATATATACATATATATATATATATATATATATTTTGTTTTGTTTTGTTTTGTTTTGTTTTGTTTTAATTCTTGATTTAATTCTCTTTAATTCCATCCAGGGGTGGCTCTCCTTGGTTACAGTATCAACAGGGTATTAACTGCCAATGGTGGATAAGTAATAAGCAGTGCCGGAAAAAAGGGAAAAATGAATTATGTTCCCTTTGCTTTTTCACATTAGGAAATATGTAGCTGCTTACAAGAGCAGTTATACGAACAGTAATAATAATTTTGACAATAATAAAACCCTGTTTGTATAAATGCAAATCTTAGCTTTCTCCCCCTCTCTTTTTTGGTGTTGCAAATTTATCACTTTCATCTGCTGAATAAACAGATACATTCCTGGGTTATGATGTTTGTTGCACAAAACGTTTCATAGGCAAAGGAAAGTAGGGAAGTTCCTGACAAGAGAATTCATTCTAAACTGCTCCATACTTGAGTACACATGTGGAAATTTCAATGACTTCAGGAAATGCCATATGCACATATTATTCAAGGATGTTTTAAAAGGTTTAGTTCCAGAGGTATATTCCTATATCCTTTCCTGAGCAGAAATGCTCTCATTAAAGGTTGCCTTGTCTGGGTTAACAGTTTTAATTATAAAGGAGAAAACGATGACCAATATTTTTTACTCTGATATCTTAAGATATATTTTAAAATTCCCCCAACATGAGAAGGTCACCCTAATTATCCCTGATGAGAGAGGACCGTGGCTCTCATTTCTTACTTTTGGTGAAGGCCACCTGAGACGGGCTTCTGGGAGTTTGGTTAGGGTGAGAAACAATAGATGGTTAAACACAGCCACCCATGACTGACAGCTGTTTCCTGACATTTGGGTTAAGTCATGAGGGAAGAGACCCAAAAGGGACAAGGGAGCAGGTTTACATGTGCTCCTCAATTATCCTTATGAGAGTTATATAGCTCCATAAATGAACACCATACTGTAATAAAAAAATATGTCAAAATCAATAGAAATCCTTTCTGTTCAATTCTTTTACCTCTTGAATTTGAGTGTAGGTAATTTAAAGTGTTATTCTTTTTCTTGTCATTATTACTAATTTCTCTGCCTTGAGGGTTGCATTTTCTGTATAATTTTGCTTGCAGATTTAACAATCTTACAAGGTTTGAGTCCAAATGAACGGAAAAATTTCCCCCCAATAAACAGTAAAATAAAACGCAATAAAATGAAAACTCAGGTGCATTTAGCAACTTGGCAGGAATGTGAAGTCTTTTTATATTCATTGAAAAAAGTGATATTTCAGTATTCTATAAAAATCCAGTAAACTGTGAGACCATAAATTCCTATAACAAATCTCCAAGGTTTTAATTGTTCATCAGCTGTATTCAGACTCCTTGAATACCAATTTCCACTAGAAGGTTGAAGGCTGATGGCTGGCAGGGTAGAGGAGAATGCACATGCTTGAGGTTGAGGTGGAGATGAAATGGACAGGGAGTGATAAGAACCTCCGAGTGAATTTACATGAAAAAAGACCAAGGCTAGGGAAACACACTTTTTTCTTTGCATAAAATTTCATGCACACATGCAGATCTCAAAGGATTCCTTTTGAAAACCAGATGGAAATGAGTTCTCCACAGCAAATGACGGAATGCAGCTAAAAAGATCAGTTTATCAGTAATTCACCACTCAGGAAAAGCTTAGTAAAGAATCAAGCACAACTACAAAAATAACCTATTTTCATTCTGATTCTACTTTACTGCATCAATTCCATTTCTATTTCAAGAAATAGGCAGTGCACTATAGGACTGCTAATCAATACCAGACAAACTTTACTGACAAGAAATAATCGATTTTTTAAAAATTTTTTTAGTTAAGAATTAGACAAAGAAATCTGGAACTACTTAAGGATGTTAAAACTTTAGGATTCTTCCAAGTTCATATTTCTTCACAAGGAAAATCAGCGCCTTATGTCAATATTTAGATGTGTGTGCTTGGGTTTTAATCAGCATTGAATGAAAGCAAGAATGTATATGCAATGATATTGAAATGTGAAAGTACTGCTTCAAGATATGCCCTGAAGTTGTGCTAGCTCTTAACACAGTACAAGAGGCATAAGGAGCGGAAAATTGCACTATGGGCTTCGGCAACGGAAGTATAATTTCAACTTTAGCTATAACTTGTTCTTTCTATTTAGGAAAAATAGGTGGAATCTGTACTTTGTGTGTTATACAAGGTTCTAAATGTAGATTATGCGGTGATAGAGTATAACAAAGCTGTCCCAGATTTTTGCTGCAACTGCAGTGAGATTTAAATGATGAAAACACCAATAAAGGGTGTTCTCCATTCCAGCAGCTTCCACATTTCTATTAGCTCCTGAAGACTGTTCCCATTTCATTGCTTTCTGAGAACCTCCTCGTATGGTCAGGACATGGTCCAGTATGGCAGGATTTACCTTGAAGCAATGGGGCAGGGTAGGAGAATTAGAAAGAGGGACTGTCTTCTGCAGGGGGCCGTGGTCTGGTGGGAGGAGGAGGGCTACCTTTCAGATGTTGTGAGAGAGTTGGGACAAACTGGCTCCAGTTTGCTCATTCATTCAAAAAATGTTTACTGAGAAATTGCTATGTAGCCAACACTAGGGTAAGTGATAGGAACACCATGGTGAATAAGCCCTGGTCCCTAACCTCAGATAGCTTAGGGAACAGCGAGGAAAGAGTTCCCAAAGAGGACAGGAAAGGGAAGGCAATTATAATTCAGAAAGATAAACAGGACCAAGGTAGAAGTATGTGGCCCCAGAGAAGTGAAGGACATGGAAGGACAGCCACAGCAGCCCAGGAGGGCTTCTAGGTATTTATGTGAACCCTGAAGAGACTGGGCCTTTTTCAGGATAGCGATGTTTGTGTTTATGTGTGTCGGTTAGAGAGAGAAAGAGAGAGAGAGAGAGAGAGAGAGAGAGAGAGAGAGAGAGACAGTACAGAGACAGAGAGGCACACAGAGAGAGAAGGAGAGATGAAGAGGAAGATGCTGGAAAAAGTATTCCACACAGAGGGAAAGAAAACAAGAATGTGGTAGGGGGAAAGTCCTTCAGGGTGACTGCAGCATGAAGGGAAGTTGAGGCCACCCAAGCAGATGCCAACTTATGAAGGGCCTTTTTAGGCCGCGATGAGGATTCTTTACTTGTTCCTGAGGACAACAGAATGCTATATTCTGGGATACAGGCAATGACGTAGGTCAACGTTTGGCAGCCAATGGAGTGGAAAAAGATTGAAAAGGGGCATGGTGAGCTGAGTCTGAAAGGAGACTCTAGGTCACTTTATAGAGCCTTTCAGCAGATAAAAATGAGAGTTCTGGCCACAGGATGAGATTTGGGAGGTAGACTCCCTTCCATCAGGCAGTGGGAAGGGGGATCAGAGCCAGTTATCCAAATCCAGTCAGTAAAACTAGACTCAAAATCAAACTTGTTTTAATCACATAGTTGATTACTGATTGCTCTGAATACTGAATTACTAAATGATTTCTGACAACATTTTGTCTTCCACATGGCAAATGGTGTATTTAAAGTTTATTTCATTACACTGATTTTCAAAAAGTACAAAAGTATGATATTTTTGAAGGCAGTAAATATTACACTCTATCTCTTCCCTTTTGGATGAGCCTTCAGAGATTCAATTTCAATTTGTATGACCTGCTTATTCACAATTCAGCATTAAAAGCAAAGTAGGGCCCCTTCAGGTGTAGACAGAGCCTTTAGGAATTATAAAAACTGGTAAGTAATAAAATCATAAAACGTCTAATCATCATCAGACTTACAATGCAATCTGTAAATGTGAGAGCTTCAGATCAATGGGTTTGTGGTTATACATTGAGGTCATTCATTTCCACTTCTTTAAGGCAATAGCCTAATAAGTTTGGCAAAGTTTTTATTAGGAACAGATTTTGAGCATGAAAATGAGAGTTCAGACATCATTTAATCGGGAATGCAGAATAAGAAATGTGTTCTAGGATACATCTGATGATTTCTCCAAATAACATATTGCACCTTTGTCTCAATGGTCCCTTCCAATATACCTTAGTGTTTCATTTATTTTATCTTACCTTATCTTTAGTCAGCAGTACAACTTATACGGGTACTAATGAGGGTAACATGATCCCTTAATTATAATATATGATTTAGGGCTTCCCTGGTGGTGCAGTGGTTGAGAGTCCGCCTGCCGATGCAGGGCGACACGGGTTCATGCCCCGGTCCGGGAAGATCCCACATGCTGCGGAGCGGCTAGGCCCGTGAGCCATGGCCGCTGATCCTGCGCATCCGGAGCCTGTGCTCCGCAATGGGAGAGGCCACAACAGTGAGAGGCCCGCGTACGGCAAAAAAA
>RJWK010038438.1:0-20806 GCA_004363435.1 Platanista minor | reverse complement strand
GCTTTTTGTAAGTTTTTTTTTTTTTTGGCCATGCTGTGTGGCTTGTGGGATCTTAGTTCCCCAACCAGGGATTGAACCCGTGCCCTTGGCAGTGGGAGCGTGGAGTCCTAACCAGTGGACCACCAGGGAACTCCCTACTTGAAGCTTTTGACTTGGACATGTGTGGTAGTGGTGTGGTGCTGGCTCCTTATTCTGAGTAAGGCTGAGTCTTAGGTGTGAATGGGGACCCTGAGTCTTGGGGTATAGCCCTCTCAGCTCTCCTGCCCTTCCTTGGCGGTAGTTGTGGGCTCACTGTGTGATCTTGCCCATTCTCCAGGAGTGGTTCCCCCAGCCCCCTTTTTCCTTTCCCAGCTTGTAGTGAGTGTGCACCAGTGCCTTTCCCTGGGCGGTCTGTACAGGGAAGGGCTTCTTCCTTCGTGGGTTTGGTGGACATGGAGTAGGGGCGGGGTGAGGTTTCTTGCCCTTCACACATGGCTGCCGCTCCCCTCCCCAGCTCTGCACCACCCGCGATGCTTCCTAGGGCTCTTGCAAATCTTTCCAGCGACCATCCCGGTGGGTTTCATAGGGAGGTTGCAGAAGGGTACAGACTCCCCCAACTTCTGTGACCCCAGACGTTGTCCTGCCAGCCCGCACTCAGCCTTCACCAATGTGTCACCTGTTCTCAATGAACTCTTCTTAGCAGGGTGTGGTTGCGTCTACCTAGGGTGAGTGTGTGTTCTCTGTTCTTGCAGGCACTTAGATTTTGGGCAGTTTGCTCTGTGACGTTAGTTTCCTGATAGGTTCCCAAAAAAGTCATGGATTTGAAGTTAGGCTGGTTGATTTTTATTGTACAGGTGGGAGCAGTGCTCCCCCTGGCCATCTCCATCCTGGAGCTGAAGTCAGAAGGAACCATGTCTTGAGAAACAGATGTCTTTAAGTTTGATGAAGTCCAGTTTATCAAGTATGGTTAATGCTTTAGGGGTCCCCCCAAATTTCTCTACCCCAAGGATGAAATCTTGTCTAATTTAAGTAGAAAAAATTTTTGTCTACTCTGAGATTAGGAAGATTTTATTCTTTGTTTTCTTATTGAAGTTTTATAATTTTAGCTTTCATATGTAAGTCTGTTATCCATTTCAAGTTAGTAGTTATGTATGGTGTGTGCGGTAAGGTTGGAGGTTGTCCCCCCCAGATGGATATCCAGTTGTGTATCAGTTATTGGGAAGCCTCTCCTTTCCCCATGGGATTATCTTGTTCCTTTGTCAAACATTTATTTCTCTTTTTTCAAAACTTTGTTGTTAAATATCAAAGAAGTGCATACAAAAATTTACAGCTCTGCAGATCATTTTAATTTGATCCCTGGTATAAGCACCATTCAGATAAAGAAATAGAACATTTTGGGGACTCCAAAAGCCCACGAAGGCTACATCCTGATTACAGTTCCCTTTCTTTCCTTTCACAGGTAGCCACTAAACTTACATTCCTAAGCACTACAGGAATTTTTTGTCTTTGTTTTTGAACTTTATATAAATGGAAGCTTACTACATGTAGTCTTTGGTGTATAGCTCCTTTTACTCAGTATCTTTAAGATTTGTTTTGAACAGATCTTTGTTTTGAACAGATCTACAATTTGTCCATTTCAATTGCTGAATAGTATTTCACTGTATGAATAGACCACAATTTATCTGGGTTACTTCCAGTTTGGAGCTCGTATGAATAATCTTGTACATGTATTTTGGCTCATATAAGACTTCATATCAGGAAGGATATATATTTAGAAGAGAAATTACTGGGTCATAGTATATGTGTGTTTTCAAAGTCTTAATATAATGCTTATTTTCTAGCATGGTTATACATATTTCCACTCCACCAGCAGTGTGTAAGTTCCCATTGTTTCATATTTTTGACTAAATATGGTTTTGTCACAGTTTCTCATTTTAGCCACTCTGCTTGGTTTATGGCGGTGTTTCACTGTAAATTTTACCTTTCCATATGTTTAAACAAGGTTTTTGGTTTTTTTTAATAAAGTTATTTATTTCTTTCTTTTTGGCTGCGTTGGGTCTTTGTTGTTGAGCGCGGGCTTTCTCTAGTTGAGGTGAGTCGGGGCTACTCTTTGCTGTGGTGTGCGGGCTTCTCATCATGGTGGCTTCTCTTGTTGCGGAGCGCAGTCTCTAGGTGCGCAGGCTTCAGTTGTTGTGGCTCTCAGGCTCAGTAGTTGTGGCTCATGGGCTCTAGAGTGCAGGCTCAGTAGTTGTGGCGCACGGGCTTAGTTGCTCCATGACATGTGGGATCTTCCCCGACCAGAGCTTGAACCCGTGTCCCCTGCACTGGCAGGCAGATTCTTAACCACTGCACCACCAGGGAAGCCCTACCTTTTCATATGTTAATTGACTATGTGGGTTTCCTTTTTTGTGATGTTTGGGTCTTTTGCCTATTTTTTTCTATTGGGTTGTATATATTTTTCTAGCCTTTTCACTCATTTTTTAAATTTATTTTTTTAATTTATTAAATTTATTTATTTTTGGCTGCATTGGGTCTTCGTTGCTGTGCACAGGCTTTCTAGTGTGGTGGCGAGCAGGGGCTACGCTTTTTTGGGGGGGAGCTACTCTTTGTTGCGGTGTGCGGGCTTCTCATTGTGGTGGCTCCTCTTGTTGTGGAGCAGAGGCTCTAGGTGCGTGGGCTTCAGTAGTTGTGGCTCATGGGCTCTAGAGCGCAGGCTCAGTAGTTGTGACACACGGGCTTAGTTGCTCTGTGGCATGTGGGATCTTCCTGGACCAGGGATCGAACCTGTGTCCCCTAGATTCTTAACCACTGTGCCACCAGGGAAGTCCTTCACTTTCTTAATGTTGTCTTTTGAATAGAAGTTTTAATTTTAAGGAGTTGAATCTGTTGATCTTTTTCCTTTGTGTTTTAGTGCTTTTGATATCTTGCTTAAAAATATTTTTCTTCACCTGAGATCATGAGGATGCAAGTATTATCTTTCATATTCAGATCTATAATTCTGAAATTGAGTTTTGTGTATGGTGTGAGATAGAGGTTCGATTTAATTTTTTCCTCCATTTAGATATCTAGTTGTCCCAGCATCATGATTTAAAAAGACTGTTTCCAGTGCTGTGGAATGCCATCTCCAGACCGTCCAGTGGTCTGGAGCCAGTTTGCCTGGGTTTGAATCCTTGCTTGGATACTTACTAGCTTGAACAAGTCTCATAAACTCCATGCCTTCATTTCCTTCTCAGTGAAATGAGGATGATAATCACGCTAACAATGCAGGGCTTTGGGGGCGATTGGAAGCTGCTGTCCACATTTAGGAAATGGGCCCGGTGCCTCTGAGCTGCAGCTCTTTTGTCTAAGTTGGGTACTTACAAAAAAATCTTTATGTTTCACAGAAGTTTTGCGGTTCTGTGTTAAAGGACTTTGGGGTTTAAAACGGGCATGGTGTATAGAGCTCTCGTCGGCTGTAGCCAGCTTCTCATTTCCTAGCTGTTCTTCCTCCTGTTCGTCAGTTAATTAATTATTCCTTGTGGCGGCCTTTCCTTCTGTGCCCAGTGTTGGATATTTTATTCTTTATTAGCCCTCGTAGAAGATGGGAAAAGAGAGGAGGAGTGACATTCCAGCCCAGTACTGCCCGATAGAAATGGAATGTAAGCCACATATGTAATCGGGAATTTTTCAGTAACCATATTATAAGAGTAAAAAGAAACAGGTATAATCAGTTTTATTAGTATCTATTACTTGTGGCCCAAGTAGCCACAAGATCATTTCAACCTGGAATCAGTATAACAGTGATTACTAAAGAATTTACTTCCTTTCTTCATGCTAAGTCTGTGAAATCTGGCGTGCATTTTATACTCTGGCACGTCTCAGTTTGAACTTGGCACATTTCAAGTGCTCCGTAGCCAGCTGTGGCCGGTGGCTACTAAGTTGGATGTGCACCTCTAGTCTTGCGTCAGTTTGGCGATTATCGTAAAGCTATCTAATATTTCTTTTGATTTTGCTCTTAAAATTTTTTGGGGGGTGTAACGACACAACATTACGTTAGTTTCGTGTGTACAACGTAATGACTGGATATTTGTGTACGTTGTAAAGTGATCACCACAGTAAGTCTAGTTAATATCCATCACCACACATAGTTACAGAATTTTTTTCCTGTGATGAGCACTTTTCATATGTACTCTAGTAACTTTTGAATATGCAAGTATTATTAACTAGTTGCTATGCTGTGCATTACATCCCCATGACTTGCTCATTTTACAACTGGAAGTTTGTCCTCCCTTCACTCATTTTGTCCATCCTCTAACCCCCCCACCTCTGGCAACCACCAGTATGTTCTCTGTATGAATGAGCTCGATTTTGTTTGTTTGTTTTAGAGTCCACATATGAGTGAGATCATACACTATTGGTCCTTCTCTGTCTGATGTAATCTTCATTTAGCATAATGCCCTCAGGGTCCATCCATGTTGTCTGTAATGGCAAAGTTTCATTCTTTTTTTATGGCTGAGTAATGTTTCATTGTGTGTGTGGATACAGATATATATGTACATACACGTCTTTTTTCTTCATCTATTGGTGGACATTTAGGTTGTTCCATAACTTTCTTGGCTATTGTACAGAATAACGCAGTGAACGTGGGGATGCAGGTATCTTTTTGAGTTAGTGTTTTCGTTTCCTCCAGAGGAATACCCAGAAACGGGATTGCTGGGTCGTATGGTAGCTCTGTTTTTAGTCTTTTGAGGACCTTCCATACTGTTTTCCGTAGTGGCGGCACCAGTTTACATTCCCACCAACGGTGCAGGAGAGCTCCCCTTTCTCCACAGCCTGGCCAGCACTGGCTATTTCTTGTCTTTTGATGATGACCATTCTAACAGGTGTGAGATGATAACTCTGCTCTTTTCGAAATAAGCTATTACTAGTAACTGAGATGAGATCGTTAGGGTTAAAAACAGATTTCAAAAGTTCTTTGGAGTAGATTTTTGTTAGACTTTTTATTGTTTTATATATAATAGTGAGCATTGTATGTCATAGGTACAGTTTTATATATCACCTCGTGTATCTCATACTTCATGCCAGAAAAAATGCTTAAGCATGTAGTTGAAGGAAATACAGTCTGTGTTTTTCAATCAAAATATGAGATTATAGTTAGGAAAATACTGAAAATGAAATACAGTACATTTCTAGAAATTCTGATGTGTACTAGCTTTTCACTCTACGTGCAAAAATGTCTGTGCCTCAGGCCTCAAGTAAGGGTGCGGTGACCTTTCTTGCCTGTGAGAAGGTTGGTTTCCCATTCCTCACCTGATGGCCCTTACTGGTTGTCACCGCTTGTCAATCCGTGGAGTTTGTTCCCTGAGCCTTGGAGCCACAGGTGCAGGTGGCCTGCGTGCCCTGTCGGCAGTGGGGGACGTCGTTCTCTGTGGGCTTGGGGTCCACGCGGGGGGACTCGTGGGCTGGGGTCAGGGCCTACCGGGTGCAGGTGCGATGCTGTCCACGCGATGCCGTGTCCTCTGGAGACCTGCCCCTGGCCCCTGTCCACCATCCCCGCCGGTGCCTCAGTGCCGCTCCTCCTCACAGGATGTGGTGTCTTGAGCCTGACTGAATGGGGGAGGTGGCTGCCTCCTGGCAGGAGGGCGTCAAGCTTGAGGACTCCTCATTTCACCAGCTGGCCAGCCCTTTCAGCTTCTAGAACTCCCCTTTTGAGGAAAGTCTGCTTTTTGTCTGACGCTCATTGAGATATAGCTGGGACTTGAAGCGGGCGTTCTGTGGGCCCCCCTCCTGCACCTCCCGATCCACGGCACCATTTGTAGACCCCTGAGGACTTGAGGGAAAGGCTTCTCTTCTCTCTTCTCCCTTGAAAGTTACCGGGGAGGGAAGGGAAGCGAGGCGCAGACTCTGAAGAGAGAGCGGGGAGCTGGGCTGGGACTGACCCTGCAGTTAGGAATCCCGTCCGGGGAAGCCATCTGCCGTCTCTGCTTAGGGGCACAGCCTCTGGGCTTGGAGTGGGTTCTCAGCTGGGAGGCCAGTCGAGGAAAGAATATCAGATAGGAGGAGGTGAGCTCGTGTGTCTTATGTCGATGGAGTCCGGTGTGATGCTGGGAGATTGGTGGGGAGCAAGAGGCCTACGGGAAGGAGGCGGTTGGAGAGTGAGCGTGGACCCACACCTTTCAGCGTGGGCGCGCCTGGCCACGTGGCGCCTTCGAGCACTTGACGTGTGCTTTAAGTGCGAATATACCCCACATGCTGAAGACCTAGCATGAAGAAAGAGTCTAAAATATCTCATTTTATGTTGGTTACCTTCGATGTGATAATGTTGTGCATACGTATATTGAGTTAAATAAAATCTTACTAGAATTCATCTGTGTCTTTTGGGGGGTGGTGTTTAATAGACTTTTTTTTTTTTTAGAGCAGTTTCAGGTTCACAGAAAAATTGAGCATGAAGTTCAGAAAGTTCCCATATATCCTCACACATGCACAGCCTCTTAGTGTCAGTGTCCCCACCATGCTTTGTCACAGTCAGTGAACCTACACCAGCACATCATCATCACCCAAAGTCCGGATTTTCCATGTGTCCATCTTTATAGTATCACACAGAGTTGTTTCACTGCCCTAAAAATCCTGTGTGTTCTGCCTATGCACCCTCTGTCCCTCACAATCCCTGCTGACCACTTATCTTTTCACAGTCTCCATAGTTTTGACTTTTCCAGAATGTCATATAGTTGGAATCATACAGTCTGTAGCCTTTTCAGATTGGCTTCTTTCACTTCGTGATATACATTGAAAGTTCCTCCATGTCTTTTCATGGCTTGATAGCTTATTTCTCTTTAGTACTGAATACTGTTCCATTATGTGGAGGTACCACAGTTTATGTATCCATTCATCTTCTGAAGGACACCTTGGTTGCTTCCAAGTTCTGGCAACTGTGAGTAAAACTGTTCTAAACATCTGTGTGTAGGTTTTTGTGTGGATGCAAGTTTTCATTTCATTTGGGTAAATTCTGAGGAGCACAATTGCAGGGTTGTATGATGAGAGTATGTTCAATTTTGTAAGAAACCACCAAACTGTCTTCCAACGTGGCTGCACCATTCGGCGTTCCCACCGGCAGTGATGAGGGTTCCTGCTGCTCCACACCCTCTCCAGCCAGCGTTCGGTGTTGTCAGTGTCCTGGATTTTGGCCATACTGACCAGTGTGGAGTGTTATCATCTTGTTGTTTTTACCTGTGTTGTTTTTAACTTATTACATGGCTCGTGTTTGTGACTTGCATTATGTTTCTCTTAGACAGAGCTGGGGTGGAGAGCTCTGAAGGAGTTTTCCTGAAAAGGAAGGAAAAGATAGGCAGTTAGTAGCTGGAGGTGGAAGTGAGGTTAAGAGGAGGGTGTTTTGTTTATCCTAATGGAAACGATGCAGGAAAGAAGGAAAAACCAATGATTTAAAAAAGAGGGGACGATTAGTGGAACAGAGTCCTGAGGCAGCTGGCAGGGTCTGGTGCCTGAGCAGAAGGCTTCACCTAGGTGAGGAGGCACGTGTAGCGTAGGCATGCCTGAGGGCACAGGTGCAGGTAGACGGCTGGGAGACTGTGGAAACATAACTGCCAAGTGGTTTTTCCAGAAACGTTGTTGCATCTTCATGCTACCATCAGCTGTATGGAGTATACCCATCTTCCTTCACTCTCTCTAGCGCCAAGAGTCCTTATAATCTTCAGTAAATGTTTTCAGAGTTTCCCCTTGTTCCGAAACTGGAGGAGACCAAATGTTTTGGCAGGCGCCTGCTCAGCTGGCCAGGACCCCCTGGTGAAGCAGACACAGCCAGTCCGCACGGCTGGAGCCCAGCCCGCCTACTCGTGCTGCCCACGCGCGCCCTGGCCACGGTTCACGTGCGAGGCTCTGCTCCACCTTCCCCGAGCTGCGTGTCTGCATCTTTGCTCCCCGTTCTCTCCAGCTCCTGCCCAAAGGCACCCCTCCCTGTTCCCTTAACACTCTTAACCCTCTGATGGCAGTTCCTGTGCCCCTCGCCCTAACTCATCTCCCAGCCTTGTGAATTTTTTGGACCATAACAGTTTTTTGAATTTATTTATTTATTTGGCTGCTCTGAGTCTTAGTTGTGGCACTCGGGATCTTCGTTGTTGCATGCGGCATCTTTAGTTGCGGCATGTGGGATCTAGTTCCCTGACTAGGGATTGAACCCGGGCCCCCTGCGTTGGGAGTGCAGAGTCTTAACCACTGTGCCACCAGGGAAGTCCCTGGACCGTAACAGTTTTAGTAACAACCCTGGAGGCTGACTCAGCATTATCAATTCTGTGTTACGGGAGTAGAGGGTCCTGCAAAAAGCAGGCACCATCTGTGGGCATCAGTACTTAAGGTCCCTGGCCAGCCTCTGGTTTGGCTGTCCTTGAGCCACCTGCCTCCCTGTGGCCAAGTGAGTGGTGGTGATGGTGGTGGGGAGGGGTGGATGAAGGGGACCGGCCCTGGCCTCTCTGCTCATGTCAGCAGGGCCATGTTGATGACTTGGGGTTCACCAACATGTGAGTGGCTACCTTTGGAATTGCTCCAGGTCACTCAGTTTTCAAACGTGGCTGACCCATTTAGGGACTGACCAAGAGCCTTCCCCAGTCTCTGTTCTATTTATGTGGGGTTTTTTCCCCTCCCTTCTTATGTATTGTTGTAGAGACTGTAAACATCCTATACAAAATGACTGGCTGCTGTGATTTTCAGGTACCTTCAGATTTATAAGGGGATGAAGATTGCAGTCTGAGAATTTAGTAGTACTCTGATAATCAGTTTTTCATTTGACTGTAGTAGATTAGTTGTATTTTAAAGATTGGTGAAGAGATGTGTAAGAAATACATATTTCCAGAGCTGTAAGTCTTTTAACTGTCTGATTTGCTGCTATTAATAAATTCAAGTTATGGTTCTCTTTTGCCACGTGGAACTTGAATGCAGAGACCTGAAGTATTTTGTAAATATTTGAATGGGTGAATTGCTGAGCCGTCAGATGAAGGAGCAGTGAGTGATACTAAACTTGTCCTGGCGTCCTGAGGCTTACTTAGACATTTATTTTCTTCCAGATAAGTAGCATCAAAACATACAGTAGGGACTTCCCTGGTGGTCCAGTGGTTAAAACTCCATGCTTCCAATGCAGGGGACGCAGGTCAGGGAACTAAGATCCCACATGCCCCCACAGCCAAAAAATAAAATAAAAATGATCCATTCTTTAAAAAAAAAAAAAAACCAAAACATAACAGTAATTACATTGTTTACTAGACTTAAACATAACTACATTTGTAAAGGAAAGCCACGTTAATAACAGTTACATGCATACAATCATTTTCTATAACCATGGTTCTGGCAGATAGCAAACACCACTTTGCCTCATTAGTTCACAGAACCACCCTGTTTACTTCTGTAGACCCACTTGGTGGTTAATAGCTGGGCCAATTCAGGAAGTTAACTTGCAGCAGTAAGACAAAATGGTTGCAGTTTTCTCTAGGCTTTCTGTTTTTGTTTTTTTTTTAACATAAAAACTGAAATGGGGCTTCCCTGGTGGCGCAGTGGTTGAGAGTCCGCCTGCCGATGCAGGGGACACGGGTTCGTGCCCCGGTCCAGGAGGATCCCACATGCCGCGGAGCAGCTGGGCCCGTGAGCCATGGCCGCTGGGCCTGCGCGTCCGGAGCCTGTGCTCCGCAACGGGAGAGGCCCTTGTACCGCAAAAAAAAAAAAAAAAAACTGAAATGAAAAATCCTAAAGAAAATTCATTTTCACATTAACTATAAGGATGCTATAATAATGTAATAATATGGAATCAATAATTAATGATTATTGAATTTAAAGGGAACAACTTTGAAATCTATAAATTGCTCAATATTTACTCTGTAAGATTGCATAAATTATAAATTACAAAGCATTAAGTACTTAAGGTAATTTTGCACCTAACTCATGGTATGATTCTGTTAACAGTTTTTTTGTAACCAGTTAGAAGGGAACTTAAGTATTAATGTTAGTAATTATTTCCCAAGCAGTGCCACTTGCTCAAGGCATTTGCATGTGCTTTGGGAAAGCTGAGTTCAGGAAAGCAGCAGAAAGGATTGACCACACATGGAGTCACCCCTGGACTTCAGCACAGGCAGCTAATAAAAGATTGTGTGTGAAATAAGAAAAGAAAAATTGTAGTTGAAATAGGGAAGACAAAATGTGAATTACTGATTTGGAGTAGTTTCAGTTCCTTCAGTGAGTGTTTATTAGATGCCTTCTGTATTCTGGGTGATTTATGGGACTTAAGGTCTAATGAGAAGATGGACATGTGAAAGTATAAGAAAACCTGTGTAAGTAGAAAGGTTTACAGGAGTTGGAGTGATTAGCTGTGTGGTGGCTTGTATTGGCTGAGGAGGGAGCATGTTGGAGGAGACTGGGATTCACAGAAAAAGAAGGAAACCACAGTGGGGTTCGGAAGGATGCCTAACTGCTGCCTGGTTAAAGGAGGGGGGATTGGTGTTTTGGGGTGGGGAATGGCATGTACTAAAGCCCCATAGCGGAATGGGGCAGGGGTGTATTGGGTTGGCCAAGAAGTGCCTTTGGTTTTTTAGTAAAAACAAGAGACACATTTTTCATTTTCACCAAGAACTTCATTGAACAACGTATTCACCCTTTTGTTCCACTACCTTCTGCCATTTTTCAGGCAACTTCATAATTCCATCTTCCCAAAACTTTTTATCATTTTGAGCAAAGAACTGTTCCAGGTACCTTTTACAGTCTTCCAGGGAATTGAAATTTTTTCCATTAAGAGAATTTTGTAGAGACCAAATTAAATGGAAATCCGAAGGTGCAATGTCTGGTGAATGAGGCGGATGAATCACAACTTCCCAGCCAAGCTGTAGCAGTTTTTGCCTGGTCATCAAAGGAACATGCGGTCTTGCGTTACCCTGATGAAAGATTATGCGTTTTCTGTTGACTAATTCTGGTTGCTTTTCATCGAGTGCTGTTTTCAGTAGGGAGCAGTACTCCTTGGAATTAATCGTTTGGTTTTGCAGAAGGAGCTCATAATAAAGGACTCCCTTGCAATCCCACCATATACACAACATCACCGTCTTTGGATGAAGACCAGCCTTTGGTGTGATTGGTGGTGATTCATTTCGCTTGCCCCACGATCTCTTCCATTCCACATTATTGTACAGTGTCCACTTTTCATCACTTGTCACAATTCGTTTTAAAAATGGAACATTTTCTTTATGTTTAAGTAGAGAATGGCATGTGGAAATACCGTCAAGAAGGGTTTTTTTGCTTAACTTCTGTGGAACCCAAACGTCAAAGTGATGAACATAACCCGGCTGGTGCAGATGATTTTCAGTGCTTGATTTGGATATTTTGAGTATGTTGGCTATCACCCACATGGTATAATGTTGATTGTCCTCAATTAATGTTTCGATTTGATCGCTATCAACTTCAACTGGTCTACCTGACTGTGGAGCATCGTCCAGCGAGAAATCTCCAGCGCGAAACTTCACAAACCACTTTTGACACGTTTGATCAGTCACAGCACCTTCTCCATACACTGCACAAATCTTTTTTTGTGTTTCAGTTGGCGTTTTTACCTTTCTTGAAATAATAAAGCATAATATGCCAAAAATGTTGCTTTTTTCTTTCATATTCAGTATTAAAATAGCTACACAAAAATTCACCAGTTTTGATTTTTTTTTTTAATGCATGCTGATATGACAGCTGTCACATAAGAGTCTAACAACGTTTCGAATGAAGTTAAAGACAACTAAGTGCTACTTGAGCCATCTTATGGAAAAAACTGAAGGAACCTTTTGGCCCACCCAGTAGAACTGGAAGGCATTTCATCTGGGGAATGAGGCAGAGACTCAGTGATCATACTTGATCCTTTTCGGCGGTAGGAGCTGCTGGAGGCTTCAAAGCAGAGGAATGTTCTGGTCACACGTGCAGTGTGTAAGGTCACTCTGCAAGGGGCAAAGGATGTGTGGAAGGCAGACAGACCTGCAGGCTGGGGACCAGTCAGGAGGAGATAATCGTGTCGTGTTCTAGGCAGGAGATGATAATGCAATGAAAACAGAAAACAGACACACTTGTGTGTTGTGTACAGGAGAGTCCTGGCTTTAGCCCTCACTGGCTGTGTGATCTGAGATGTGCCATTATCACCTGCGAAGCTGTGGCTTTTTAGTGTCTTTATTGCCCTAAAATGCCACGTTTTCTTTTTGTCTATAAGAAGTTTACCTGTAAGGTCTTTAAAGAGTAAGTCTGAGTTTTTCATGTTGAATTTGGAATTTCTTTTGGAAATTACTTTCAGAGCTAGAGTATAAGCTTAGTAAGAAAGTGAATACTTGTGATTTGGTACACACAAATGCTGGCCACAAATGATAGCTTTTATCTGAGAGTAGAAAATCAGTTTACTCAGAAAGGGTAAAATATTTTACATCGTAGGTGTAGGGACTCAGTTGTAGTGTATTTTCAAGTTTTTTCAGCAGTATGACCATTTTAGGAATATGTACATGCTCTTAGAGAAGAATTTCTTGGTTACTTTATTAGTCCCTTACTTTAATATATACACATTTTATATATTTGTATAAATATATTTTCTCTGTGTGTGTAGGATTTGGGGGAAAGCGCTTGTTTGGTTATGTTCATTCTGGTACATTTTTTAAAACTGATATTTTGATCAGTGTAATTGGATTGGATTTATCCTCCTACCTTAACTAAATGAAAGGCGTAAACATCCCAGTTTTCCAACATTGGACAATAGACAGTGCAGGACCGTGATCCCTGAGTGAAGATAAGCTAGGTGAGCCCTAGGATCGGCCAAACTTTTACTACCTGGAAAGAGTTTGCAGGCCATGGTTTGAGGAGGGAGGAGGAGTAGCCCAAACAGAGTTGAGGAGACCGAGTTGAGAATTTGGGGAGGCCAAAGTGAATCTGCAGGGCAGAATACCAGAGGAGAGAGAGCTGCAAAGAGAAAAATAGAGCTCTAGAGACACACGGGGTTCCCCTCAAATCTTCGTGTGGGTCCTGATGAGCACATGCATATGTGGAAACTCTGAGCACAGGAAAAGAACCCTGGAAGTGAGTAGTAGAACAATCCTTGGAGCTCATATAGGGCCCCAAGTAGTTAGTGTTCCCAGCAGTCAGTCAGTGTGTGCTCCCAATGGTATTGCCTCAGTAGTGGGGAAGATTAAAGGTGCTCTGATCCTGCCTCCCAAAACTTACAAGCGAGCCTTCAAAGAACCAGACTCTTCCCAAATAACCTAACCATGGCCCACAACAAAGCTCAGAAATATTTGAAGAAATAAAATAATACCTAGCACCTAACAGGGTAAAACTGTTATCTAGTCAGAAATTACCAGGCAAAGAAAGAAGCAAGCAAATACAGTCCACAATGAGAAGCAAAATCAATTAATAGAAACAGACTCAGAAATGACACATATGATAGAATTACTAGGTAAGGACAGTTGTTATTGCTGTATTGGTATTGAATGTTCTCCACATTCAGGAAGATGGAGGAAAGCATGAGTGTGTTAAGAAGAAACATAGAATATAAGAAAACCCAGGCGAACATCTTGAGTTGCAAACTACAGTCTGTGATAAAAAATACATTATGTGGGGCTTCCCTGGGTGGCGCAGTGGTTGAGAGTCCGCCTGCCAATGCAGGGGACACGGGTTCGTGCCCCGGTCCGGGAAGATCCCACGTGCCGCGGAGCGGCTGGGCCCGTGAGCCATGGTCGCCGCTGAGCCTGCGCGTCCAGAGCCTGTTCTCCGCAGCGGGAGAGGCCACAGCAGTAAGAGGCCCGCGTACCGCCAAAAAAAAAAAAAAAAAATTAGGTGAAGATTAGCAACAGATTAGACACTGTAGAAGAAAAGATTAGTGAATTTGAAGAGCTAGCAATAGAAACTACCCAAAAAGAACCATGAGGGGGGTGAAGATTGAAATTTTTAAAAAATTAAAAAGAACAGAGCATCAGTGAGTTGTGAAACAACTTCAAACAGCACACTATATGTATGTTGAAAGAAAGGAAGAGTGGGGATGAGGAATAAAAATTTATATATTTAAAGGAATAATGGCTGAAAAATGTTCAAGTTTGATGAAAACTCTAAGCTACAAATCCAAGAAGTTCAAAAAGCCTCAAGCACAAGAAACATGAAGAAAACTGCACCCAGTCACATCATAATTTTATAATGCTGAAAATAGTGCTTAAAAGAAAACTTCAACGATAAGACTAATAGCAGACTTCTCATGGGAAATAGTACAAGCCAGAGGATAGAAGGAGGACAGCTTTAACATAGTAAAAGGGGGCTTCCCTGTTGGCGCAGTGGTTGAGAGTCCGCCTGCCGATGCAGGGGACGCGGGTTCGTGCCCCGGTCCGGGAAGATCCCACATGCCGCGGAGCAGCTGGGCCCGTGAGCCACGGCCCCTGAGCCTGCGCGTCCGGAGCCTGTGCTCCGCAACGGGAGAGGCCACAACAGTGAGAGGCCCACGTATTGGAAAAAAAAAAAAACATAGTAAAAGGAAGAAGAACATAATCTAGAATTCTAAACCAGCAAAAATGTTTCAAAAATGAAAATGAAAAAAAAGGAAAATGAGATGAAGACTTTTCATACATAAATAGCTGAAAGAATTCATGGCCAGGGGACCTTCATTGCAGGAAATGTTAAAGGAAGTCCTCAGGCAGAAGAAAAATGACACCAGATGGAAATCTGAATCTTTACAAACAAATGAAGAGCACTGGAAATTGTAAATATACGGGTAAATGTGTTTTTTTTTTTTAATTACTTTAAAATATAATTTTCTGTCTGGAGTAAAAATAACAATGAGTCATGGGGCTTTTAGGTAGAGGTAAAAGGTATGACAACAGTAGCATAAAGAAGACCAGGAGATGGGAAACGTAAGGTGGTTATACGTTTTGTGATAAAGTTTTATTTGATCGCTGATTGTGACAAGTTAAAATGTATACTGTACACACTAAAGCAGCCAATTCAAAAAGAAAAGAGGTATAGCTCACAAGCCAAGAAAAGAGCTAAAATAGGATCACAAAAAATTATTCAAATTTTTAAGGCTAAAAAAGAAGAAAAAGGAAACAAAAAAGTGAATCAATAGGAAAATAAAGAATAAGATGGTAGATTTTAAAAACCCAGTCATATCAGTAATTGTATTTAATGTAAATGGTCTAAATATCCCAGTTTAAAAAGATTGTGAGATTGGAACAAAAACAAGACACAACTGTATGCTCTCTGCAGGTAACTTGCTTGGAATATAAAGACTCAGGTAAGCTAAAAGTTAAGTCATAGATAGACTTCCCTGGCCATCCAGTAGTTAAGACTCTGAGCTTCCATTGCAGGGGGCATGGGTTTGATCCCTGGTTGGGGAACTAAGATCCCGCATGCCCTGTGGTGCAGCCAAAAAAAAAAAAAAAAAAAAAAGGTTATAAAGATATGCATTGCTTATGTGAAAAGAAAGCTGGAGTGGCTGTACTAGTGTCAGACAAATCAATACAGGAGCAAAGAATAAAGAATGTTAACTGGGGTAAAAACAGTCACATCATACTGACGCAGGGGTCAGTTAAATCAAGAGGGCATAACAGTCCTGAACATTTTTGAACTTAATAATGAAGCTTCACAATATATGGAGGAAAAATTGATAGAACTTCAAGGAAAAATAGACAAATCATAATTGTGTTTGGAGATTTTAATATCTCTCTCAATAACTGATAGAAAAGGTAAATAGCAAATCAGTGAAGTTATAGAAGACTTGAATGACACCATTGGCCAACGTGACCGAACAGACATTTATAGTGCACTCTCCCCAACAACAGCAGCATACATGCACATTCTTTTAAGTAAACATTGAACATTTACTAAAATAGACCTTATTCTGGGCCAAAAAAAGTATTGATAAATTTGGTATAATTAAAATAGTACAGAATATCCTCTCTGACTGCAGTGGAATTATATTTTAAAAAATCAGTAACAGAAAGATATTTAGAAAACTACGAATATTTGGAAACTAAACCACACTTTAAACAACCCATGAGTCAAAGAAGAAATCAAGAGGGAAATTAGAAAGTATTTTGAACTGAATGAGAATGAGAACACAACACATCACAACTTGTAAAATGCTGCCAAAGCGGTGCTTACTAGGGAAATTTACAGCATTAACCACCTTTTTATGCAAGAGAAAGGGCTTGAAGACGTATGCTTCCACCTTAAGAAAATAGAAGATGAAGGAGCCACTTATACCCAAAGTAACTCAAAGAAATGAAATAATAACATAACAGCAAAAGTCAGTGAAAGAAAAGTTTTTAATATGGAAAAATCCATGAAACCAAAAGCTGATTATTTTAAGAATAATAAAATTGATAAACCTTGAGCCAGGCCAAAAGTTTGAATAGATACTGCATAAACCTGTGAAAAGATATTTAACGTATTATTAGGGAAACCACATTGAGACAAGACTATACACTCATTACAGTGGCTGCAGTTTACAAACTTATTGATGAGGATGTAGGTTAACCGGAACTCTTTAACACTGCTCTTTGGGAGAATTTTGGCAATTTCTTCTTCTTCTTTTTCTTTTTTTTTGGCTGTGCCACGTGGCATGTGGGATCTCAGTTCCCCGACTAGGGATTGAACTCAGGCCCTTGGCAGTGAAAGCACGGAGTCCTAACCACTGCACCGCCAGGGAAGTCCTGGCATTTTCTTAAAAGTTAGACAACCCAGTCATTCTATTCCTTGGTATTTATGCAAGAGAAACAAAAACATGTGTTCACAGCAAGATTTATACATGAATGTTCATAGCCACTATTATTTGTTATCGCTGAAAACTGGAAATAACCTGAATGCTTCCAAACAGCAGAATGGGTAAGCAAAATAAATAAACAAATAAAAATTAAGGGGGGGAGAAGAAAGAAGAATGGATGAGCAAGTTGTGGGTCACCGACACAATGGACTACCACTCAGGACTAAAAAAGAACAGACTTGTGAATGGAATCATCTCCAGGTAATGATACTCAGGGAAAGAAGCCAGACAGAAGAGAATATGTTGTGTGACATCATTTATAAACAGTTCTAGCAGTTGCCCAGTAATCTGCAGAGACAGAGCTCAGTCCAGTGGCAGCCTCTGAAGGGTGGGGGGAAGAGGCAACGGGGAGAAGGAGGAGCAGAGGGCCTCCTGGAACCCTGGGGGTTAGGACGATGTCTCTTATCTTGGTTGTCGCATGGTTTCACGCGTGTGTTCATGTGTCCGAACTATTCACGTTCCATACTTTAGATCTTTTCAGCTTATTGTTCCTCAGTTATACTTCAGTGCATCTGTAAAATGTTTTTACGAGAACCAGTGGGACTTATATTTGTCCCTCACGTTTAATCACGGGAGGGTGACCAAGTGGCAAGCACCAGTATGTGGTTAGCTCGAGGTTTAGTCAGGCTTTGCTGTTGTGTGTGCGTGTCACTTGCTTTGTCTGAAAGAGGTTCGTAGAGTAGAGCTTCACCTCCCTGAGAGGACTCGCTTCGTGCTTGAGCATAGTGCTCAAGCGCTGAGAAGTTGGACCCTCCGTTCAGGACACTGGCTGCATGCCCTCCGTGGATCATCCCATCTGGCTCTGGCTTTGGCTTTACAGACCCCAAATTACATATCCAGCTGCACCCCTCTGGTGGCTACTCCAGCGGGTGTCGTGCTCCACGTTGTCTGGGTGGCGGACGCACACTTTGACTGCCCAGCGGCCAAAGCCAACCATTGCTCCTTCCACCGCTGCAGCCTGTCCCCCGTTGCTGGTGGGTCCACTGCCTGGGCGGGCGAGACCCCGAATCTGAGCGCTCTGCTCCTCCAGGGCCGCCTGCACCTGGAACTGTCTCACGTGTGGTCACCTCCTCAGAGTCCATTGTTCACACAACAGGTTTTCCCTGTAAGATGAAAGTTGGGTCATGCCATCCCCTTCTGAGCCATCTTCAGCCCCCTGCAGGGCCCGAGCTTCAGCCTCCAGCCTTCGTCCTGCCCCGGACAGGCCCGCGTTCGCAGCTGTTCTCCTGCACCAGCGCTCCTCTCCAGGATCTTCACGCGGCTGTTTTCCGTTTGTTTTTCCTTAGCACTTGGGTCTCAGCTTAGCTTTGCTCTCACTGAAGCCATGCTCTCCTGCTGGTCCCACTCTGCACCCTTGGAGACTTCATTTCTTCATCTTGGTGGAGGAGCACTTACTGCCATGGGACGTCGGCTTGTCTGGTGTCCCTCTGGGACCAGCAGGACCCAGTCATCTGACCTGTGAGGGTGCCTGGCATGCAGTCTGTTTCAGATACCTACAGCCGAGGTCCCCCTCACCTCGGAGCAGTCCCACGCGCGCGGTCCACAGTCTGGGGGGCTGTCTGGCCCCTCTCCTCTCCCCCGACGTCGGGCTCCTCGGCCGTCCCGTGGGCCCCGCCTTCACAGCGGCTTCACCCCGGTCTCCTGGGCCCCTTCCTTTCTGCCATCCCATCTCTTCTCCACGTACGTCCTGTCTCCCCGTTAGGGCACGAGTGAGGCCCAGCCGTGCCTGGCTCCCTGCTCCCTTTCCCCTCCACCTCTGCCCCGGGGCCTCTGCACTTGCTCTCAGGTGTCTGTGTGGCTTCCAGCAGCCCCGCTCCTCAGATGTCTCCTCAGGGAGGCCTTGATGGCCACAGTGAACGAAGGGTACCATCCCCACCCCAGACACTTTTCTCCCTCTCTCTCCTTCTCAGCTGCCACCGTCTAATGTTCTGTATTTTTACTTTGTCTTTGTGTTTCACAAGAATTAGCTCTCTAACGGCAGGGATTTTTGTTTTACTCACCACCGTGTCTCCAGTGCCTGGGCCAGTGCCTTGGCACACGGTGGGCTTCCGGTAAACACTGGATGGATGGAATGGATGGACGGATGGACAGGCAGACAGATGAGTGGATAATGAACTGGGTGCTCACAAGACAGTTCTGCCTCTTAACATTATGATTTCTGCTCGGGGACCTTTCTAACCTTGGGGCCCATCATCTCCTGCTCTGGGTAAGCAAGGCGGCCTAGAGAGGTTTGAAGGCTGTGGCTGTTCTGTCGGTGACAGGCTTCTTGGATTTGTTGGGACAGAGAAAGACAGCTACTTCCATGGGAGATAGTACTCAGTTCTCTCCCCTTGCACCCCAGACATTCAGACGGCTGTTGAGCTGGGTTTGGTTAAATGTGGGGAACCCTGTGGATGTGACAGGTGTAAGCAGTTTTGATCATTGGTTTATGAAAGCAGGTAAGAATATATGTGCAAGTCTTTGGCGTCTTAGGGTGCTGTCACTCATTCCTTTTTTTTTTTTTTTTTAATTTTATTTATTTTTGGCTGTGTTGGGTCTTCGTTGCTATGCGCAGGCTCTCTCTAGTTGCGGTAAGCAGGGGCCACTCCTCATTGCAGTGCGTGGGCTTCTCATTGCAGTGGCTTCTCTTGTTGCGGAGCACAGGCTCCAGGCACGCAGGCCTCAGTAGTTGCAGCACACAGGTTCAGTAGTTGCGGCACGTGGGCTCTAGGGCATGCAGGCTTCAGTAGTTGTGGCTCGCAGGCTGTAGAGCCCAGGCTCAGTAGTTGTGGCACGCACAGTCTCAGTTGCTTCGTGGCATGTGGGGTCTTCCTGGACCAGGGATCAAACCTGTGTCCCCTGCATTGGCAGGCAGATTCCTAAGCACTGCGCCACCAGGGAAGTCCCGTTATTCATTCTTTTAATCACTCATTTGTTCATTTATCCATTCAGCCCTCTTGTTTAAGCACCTGATACCTGGTCATTCCAGACTTTGATAATGGAGCCTGGGGCCCATTTAAGAGCACTCTGTCAGCTGTGGCACCAGTCGTGTGCATGCTTATACGTAGTCCAGGTAACAAGCACAGCCAATGGCCTGTGCAAGCCTGGATACAGGAAGACAGGGAGAGAGCCGTGGGCTGAGGGAAGAGCCGGGCTGCTGGCTGGGCAGGGCTGGGGGAGCATCTGTGTAACGTTCTGGCCAGAAGAGGCTTGGCATGTGTCCTGGTGCACCTTCCCACCTGGTGGGTTCACGGTAGTGGCACTCCCAATGGGAGAGAGGCCTGGGGGTCCTGACAGCTCCATGCCATGTGTACTCTGGCTTCCCTGCTCACCTGTTGCCCAGGTGTCCCTCTCTCGAACCTATCTTCAGGATTTTCAGAATGATTTCTCTTAAGGTGCAGACGACCCTTCTTGGGCTCATGTTTTGAAAATACAAATTTTTTTTCTGTTCCAGACTCCTTTTAATTTTGGCATGAATCATAGAACACCACCCTACCCCGCTGGGGATTACTGTCTTCTGTGCAGAAGCGAGCGGAAAGACTCTTCGTTCTTAGAGAGTGGAGTAAAGACTGCAAGCAAGCTGGCCCTGTCCATGGCGCCCAAGGGCAACAGCGTGCTGCACCTGCCTCTGTGGGTGTGCCCGGACTGCCGGCGCACCGTGGAGAAGGAGGAGCGGCGCAGCAGCCTCGACCCGCCGGCGGTGAGTGCCCGGCCCAGAGGAGCGGACTGGCCAGTGAGATGGCTCGTTCAGCTCTGCTTTCTGGAGGAACTCCCTCCCGTGCCATCTCCTCGTCCCTGGCTCCAGCGGCTGGGGTCCCCGCCACCTTTCCCGATGACACCTGTAGTCAGTAGGAAGGGCCCTGCCGGCACTCCTTGGTCAGACAGCTCCGTCAGCACGCCTGGGGGGCCCGAAGGGTGGGTTTTGGCTTTTTAAGTCTGGTCTCAGGATGTCTTTGGCAGTGTAGTTTGATGAAAAGCTTGAGGTGTTCGTGTGCTTATTAGTTCTAGACAATTCCATGTGCTGGTAACTCGCCTGAAATTCTTTCCCAGATGCAATTCTCA
>RJWK010038437.1:0-20806 GCA_004363435.1 Platanista minor | reverse complement strand
TGCGGTCCAGGCCTCCTGCTCTGACACCACGCTCCAGACCTTCATGGGCTTCTGCATCGCCATGGTGGTGTCCTTCCCGCCCCTTTGCCTGGTGCTTCTCTCCTATGCCTTCATCCTGGCCTCAGTGCTTTGCATCAGCTCCTGAAAAGGACGGTCGAAAGCCTTCTCCACCTGCAGCTCCCACCTCCTGGTTGGCACCGACTCCTCATCCATTGCCATAGCCTACGTGGCCGACAGGGCTGACCTTCCCCTCGACTTCCACATCATGGGCAACGTGGACATGCTATTCTCGCACCTGTCCTCAATGCTCTCATCTACACGCTGAGGAACAAGGATGTCCAAGCAGCCATCACCAAAACGGCATGTCCCCAAGACCCAGGGCATCCTGGGGCCCCTTGACTCTTCGATGTAGTTAATCCTGCTCCCAGGATACCTGTGTGCTAAGAAGAGAGAATGCCATCAAAAAAGTTTTTTGAGGGAAAGAATGACTTATAGCAGGGCCAAAAGTACACCACTGGGGCTTCCCTTTCCATTAATAAGCTACATAATGATACCAACTCTTTTGTGGAAAGAAATAAGAATGTCAGATAAAATATAAAAAGTATCTTCTTAAAAGTATCAAATAGGGCTTTCCTGGTGGCACAGCGGTTGAGAGTCCGCCTGCCGATGCAGGGGACACGGGTTCGTGCCCCGGTCCGGGAAGATCCCACATGCCGCGGAACAGCTGGGCCCGTGAGCCATGGCCACTGAGCCTGCGCGTCCGGAGCCTGTGCTCCGTAACGGGAGAGACCACAACAGTGAGAGGCTCGCGTACTGCAAAAAAAAAAAAAAAGTATCAAATAGATTTTTTTAATATAATAAGGCTAAAATAGTAATAAAGATGGGAACACAAAGATGTTAGTTATTAAGACATAGAGAGACATATAGATCAATGAAACAGAGAGCCCAGAAACAGACTTTTGAATATATGGACAATTGATATATAAATGACCCTGAAGATCAAGTTCGAAAATGGACATATAATAAAGGGTATTAGTACTATCAGATATCCATATGTCAAAAAATGAAATTTGTCTCTTACCTCAAACAAACACAAAAATCAATCTCAACCTAAATATGAAAGGTGAAACTATAAAACTGTATAGGAGACTATAGTCCTGATCTTGGGATGGGGAAATATTTCTTAAATAAGATTTTTTAAAAGCTCTAAACCCAGAGGAAAAAAATATACATTTGACTGTTTTAAAATGTAAAATTTCTGGGAATTCCCTGGAGGTCCAGTGGTTAGGACTCAGCACTTTCACTGCTGTGGCCTGATTCCAATCCCTGGTCAGGGAACTAAGATCCCGCAAGCCACACAGCACAGCCAAAAAAAAAAAAAAAAAAGTAAAATTTCTACTCAAAAGTCACCAAAAAGAGAATGGAGAGTCAAGATACAGAACAAAAGAAGTTATTTGCAATGCATATAACCAACTAAAAGACTCAGGACTCATAGTCAGGATATATAGAGAATTACTTCAAATCAATTTTTAAAAAAGGCAGTCAAGCCATTAGAAAAAATATCATTAGAGCAAAATACTTCACAAGAGGGAGTAAACAAATGTCCAATAAATATAAGAAAATGTGCTCAACCTCTTTAGTAATAGGAGAAATGCAAATTACAACAGCAAATAGTTACTACTAGAAACCAGTCAGACTGGCTAAAATGTCAAAGTGTGATGATACCCAAGTTGGCGAGGATGTGGGTCAATGGAGCTTTCATACATGGAGAGTGGGAATGTTAACTGGTACAGCCACTTTGGAAAATACTTTATTGGTCTCTTATGATGTCAAAGACCCATATACTCTATGATCTAGCACAGCGGCATTTCTCCAATTTGTGAAATGTTCCTAAAACATAACACTACATGCCAATAAAATATGAAAGAATTATGTATACATGCAACATAGAGGAAACTCACATAGTACTGAGTGAAGGAATCACTACTCAAAAGGATACATGTGATATGATTCCAGTTATATAAAGTTTAACGACAGGCAAAGCTAAACTACATTTTTTATCAATACATACAGATGTCATTAACTGTGAAGAAAAGAGAAGGCATATTTATTCCAAAAATCAGAATCGTGGTTATTTCTTCAGGAGAGGGAGAGGGTTGTAATCAGAGAGGGCTACCGAGGGGCTTATGAGGTGTTGGCAATGTTTCATTCTCCCCTGAATGGTGACATGGTGTTTTCTTTACAATTAAACTGTATATTTAGGCTTTATACAGTTTTGCTCTGCATGAATATTGTATCTCATTATAAACTCTGATAAGGCATCATTCCACTGGGCAGAGGCTGTAATAGTAGTTCTCAGTGTCTGGTCCAAGTCTTCCCATGGGTACAATGGATGATGGTGGTTTTCACATCCATAGTAAGCATCAAGCTGCTAGATATAATTTTCTCCATTTTTTCATTCATTTAAGAAGTCTTCACTGAGCATGAGGGAAGTACTAGTCAATACAGTAAAAGCTAGAGACAAAGATAAATCAGGACAGTTGCTGCCCTCAATTTGCTCACAGTCTAGTGAGGGAGACAGGTGTGGGCAGATATAGTACAGTGAGGTCGGTGCTGTTTCAGAGGGAAGCACAGTGGGTGGTGGGAACACACTGGGTAATACTGAATATTTAATCCAAGGTAAAAACACATCCCATAACTACTGTTAACCTATGCACTTGTTACTGTGTGTCTGGGAGCCCTCAGGAGTTAACACCATGGTGGATGTGGACTGACTGAACAGAAGCCCTGAACTGCTCCCATCAGAGAAGGAGAGCTTTCACTCTAGTGCAGACCAGGATGCGGTGGGGCATCCCTGTTGCCTACTGTCAAGAGGAACTGAGTTTTAGCTTGGACCAATCCCCAGCTGCCATCAAGAAGTGGAGTTTACACTCAATTAAACCCAAAGAATTTTAACACCCAGTCCCTTTCAGGAAACACACAGGTCAAAAAGGGATCAGGGGTATATTCTCTACAGTGTCCCCCAAACAGGCAGAAAGGAAAACCATTCTCAGAAGAGTGAATGGAGCAGCCAATGACATTTTTGTGGCATGTGTTAAAAGGAAGAAAATCTTCCTTAGCAAATTGTGATAAAGGTGCAGCACTTAAGTGGAACTTTAAGCAAGGGTATTAGCAGAGAGTGAGAATTCCAGCAAATAGTAATGAGGGTCTTCGTACCTGATTTTAAAGTCACAAGTATAACAATTTTAAGTCAAAATTATGAAACAAGGCGTTTTTAGTGAATTCTAGCCTCCATTTCTACTCCCTCCACCTGTTGCACCCCCCTTAAAGAAACCATTTTGTTGTTGTTGTTGTTGTTGGGTTTTTTTTGCGGTACGTGGGCCTCTCACTGTTGTGGCCTCTCCCGTTGCGGAGCACAGGCTCCAGACTCGCAGGCTCAGCGGCCATGGCTCACGGGCCCAGCCGCTCCACGGGATGTGGGATCTTCCCGGACTGGGGCACGAACCCGTGTCCCCTGCATCGGCAGGCAGACTCTCAACCACTGCGCCACCAGGGAAGCCCAGGAAAACTCTTTCTTAAAATCGATTTCACTTTTACCTAAAAGTGCAGTGCTTATCCTGAGTCGTAGTAGGTACATCTAATAGTCCTAATGTTACTGGTTCTTCCCAGTGGAGATTTTTTTTTTTTAAAGACTAAGCATTGGAATAATCACATAAGCCAAGTTGATCAGGCAGAGATGATCTGATTTTTTTAACCCAATCTGTCCTCACAAATGGCTACCTAAAGCTTCTTGTCAGGAAAATCAAATCTGTCAGCTAAATGACATAAGCTGTCATGTATTAAGTATGCATATCATGAGCCTACTATAGGCTATATTTTATATCTCAATATTACTGGGAGAGAAAGAAAAAGAAAGATTAAAAAATAAATTCTAAGATTCCAAAAGCTAGTTTAAAATACTTCTAAACTTAATCAGAATACTGAGCTCTAAAACTGATTTTAGTTATCACTTTCACAAAGTGAAAATACTTCTGTAGTCATGAGATTTTGATTCCATTATAAGAGCGATATTTATGTAATACCATTTTTCTGCATTGATTTTTTACATTCTTGATGGTAAATAAAATGGTTATAGTATACTGGATTCTTATTTTGTGCTTTCTGTTTTTATTCCAAATAGCATGGTTCACTTTAATTTCTTTTATCTTCCCTTCTGTTTTCTTCAAATATCTTCTCAGAATTGTCCACACTAACCTTTTCTAGTTTCACCTTTGAAGACGTCATTATCTCTAAACTAACTTTTTCTAGTTCTAAGCAATACTTGTTTTAAATAACCTGCCCACTTTTTCTATGCTATCTTTAAAATAATAAAAGCTCTGTCGCTGAATGCTACTTCCACAATATTTGGAAATTGAACAGCACACTCCTAAATAACCAATGGGTCAAAAAGAAATCACAAGGGAACTCAGAAAATATTTTGAAATGAATGAAAATGAAAGCACAATGTACCAAAAGTTATGAGATGCAGCTGAAACAGTGCTTGGAGGGAAATTTAGAGCTGTATTAAAAAAAGAGCAATCTCAAATTAATAATCTAATTTTTAACTTTAAGAAATTAGAAAAGAAAAGCAAACTAAATTCAAAGCAAGCAGTGGGCATGAAATAATGATAAACTTTAGAGTGGAAATAAATGAAAGAGAATAGAAAAACAGTAGAGAAAGTAGACAAAACCAAAATTGGTCCTTTGAATTTATCAACAAAATTGACAAAACTTCAGCTAGACTGAGCAGACCTAATTACTAAAATCAAAAATGAAAGAAAGGACATTTTACCAAGACATAGAGACATAAATAAGAAATGTTAAAAGCACAGACCACTGTGCAACATCTGAAATGAAAAGCTGAGTTTATCACCAGCTTAAGCATGGGGACGCTAGAGTTTCTGGCACAGTTCGTTTCTGAGCAACACAGGGAGCTGATCTTATATAGGGTTGTGGAAAATGTGGAGATCAGGGGTTGGTGGACTTTCAGGAGTGGGAGTACCTAGGGATTGGTTTGCCTTTAGCCATAACAGTGTGGTTACTGGAGTGAAGCAGTTACTGGGTGGCTGACTTTGAGACTGGCTGGCTTTCAGCAGTGTGTGTACTGATGTGGAACTGTCATTGAGCGATGAACAGGTTTAAAAAAAGTTCTGATGACTTAGCTATAGAAGAGCCAGTCATTTCCTAGAAGTATGAGAACACTTTTATTCTCAGAGGTAATGAAATAAATCATACTTTATCCCATAATATTATAACAGTAAGTCTTAGAATGTTGGCTTTTTACAAGGAAATGTCAGCTAACTGTTTAGCTCTCCTATTTAGGTTCATTTTCTTTAGTAAAACAAAATAAAATTAGAAACCTAAAAGGAATCTAAGTTTTGGTCTGCATTTGTTTCCTCCAACTTAACTGCAATTCTACCAACTGTGGTACTCCATGTGGTTCTTTTGGCCCAAGTTCCCAAGTCTCTTAATTACTTTCATCCATAACATCCCAGAAAGCCTTTAGGTATCCTCAAGCTGCCAAAAGCTGGCTCTGTATGTTTATTAAGGAGTTCTGCAGTGTCTGAGAAACAGAAAACAGAACAAAAGAATACACCTAACGATCTGGTTATTCTGCACAATTCTTTGCCTTTAACTTAAGAATGGTTAGATCTTCTCCCTCAGAAACACCTTCAGCATTTACCTTTATGATCCAGAAGCAAAGATCCACATACACAAATTTACCCCAAACCCAAATTTCTCTCTACAATCAGATGGATTTGGAGAGGAGGAGATGGCATATATAGTTCTTGCTTTTTATTCACAGAAACTTCCAAAACCACCTTCAGCTCCATCTTGAAGTTGGTTAGAGCAGGAGGGGCTGCAGCCTCTGCTGTACTAGTTTTTGGTTTCCATGAAGTTTTGTACTCACCTGCCAATGGCTTAGTAATCTGGCATCCTGCAGTTGTAAATCTACAGTCAGTAGAGATCTATTATGGAAGTCTCTTCTGTGGACCGAAATGAATGGCTCATACATGGTTTTTTCCTGGTTCTGGGCAGCAGCAGCAGCAAGCACTGGTGTAACAATGTCATTAGTCATTGTTGTGGCTCAGTGTTCTCAGAGCCTCTGAGTTTGAAGCTGGGACCATTCCTGTACATGCACACATGCAGATTTTAAAATCTACTTACTGCTTGCCCCAGAATTCCTACTTCTAAGGATATCTCAGAGAAATATTTGGGTATATGTGCCCCCAAAAATGCATGTTAAGAGGATGTTAATGATAATATTTTTCATAATATCAATAATTGGATACAGCTCAAATGTCCATCAGCAGGTAAATTATTAGATAAACTATGTAATATCCACACTATCAAATACCAAATATCAGATAAAAGAATGAAGTAGATCAGACATAGAAAGAGTCCAAGACTTACTAAGTTAGAATATAAGTGACACAAAAAGTACAAAATGATTTAATTTATGCTAAAAGCAAAACAAAGCAAAACTACACACCCACAAATGTTTAGAAAAGGTCTGGAAAGAACACACCGAATCACTCATAGTGATTACCTCTGAGGAGGGAAGGGGAAACATGGGGAAAGGCTGGTGCAAAGAAAACTTCCACTTTTTTCTCAGTAAAATACTTTACAATGGCATCTATTTATTACTTGAAAATTTTTTTAAAAATTTTACATTTTATACATATTAGTGAAAGAATGACAGAGTCAGAAATAGAGAGCTATGGAGCCAAAGGAGAGAATCAGAAAGTCTGAGGCAGGAACAGGCTTTGGCACTGCCTAGGGTTGGGGCACAGACCTCCACCTCACATATAACAGCACTAGTTATTGATATATTCCTATCATGCTACAGGATTTCCTATTTGGATTTATGAAAATAGTAGCTCTCACTTAGTTGAATGTTTACCATGTGATAGGCACTGGGCTAAGCATGAAATCTTCCCGGTAGCCCGTTATACTCTTTTTACAGATAAAGAAAGGAAGGCTCAGTGAGGTTAAGGGATTTGTCCAAGGTGACATAACTAGAAAGAACTCAGGTCTCAGCCATTAGATGATATGCTATGCTGCTGAATTGCTGAACCAGATTTGGAGCCTTGGGTCTAAATCCCAGCTCTACCACCAGCTACTCATGTGACCTAGGTCAAGTCAGTTTACTTCTCCAGATCTCGATTTCCTCAGATGTCATATAGTAGGAATAATCCTCTTGGCTGTTATGACACTAGATAGGAAAACAGGAATCAAATTGCTCCATCAGTGATAACGTTCTAGAACCCATGAGGGTGGTTAACGATGCTATTTTCATTATCTGCAAAGCCCAGGGCCAAGTCCCCCGCTCTACCCTAGGAAGTTGTTCCCAGCTGGCGGGTAGGGGGTCCCAAAGGGGAGCCAACTTCAGGGAGAGCGCCCCAGCAGGCTCTGGCTCCGCGGTTTAATGGGCCGTGGCTCAGCCCCAACCTGACTCTTTCCCCCGAGGCCAAGTGTGATGACTCCTCAGATGACACCAAGGTAGATTGGACTTGGCAGGTGAGCGGAGTTGGGGAGGGAGTGTCTAGAAGCAAGAAAAGGCTGGGGCAGGCAGACAGGCTCAGGGAGGCCAGGGGCGAGCAGACCCATGCTGAGCAGCCCAGGAGTACAGACCTGCTGAGTGAGTGTCTGGGTCCTCATGTGCACACACTGTCGGACTGTGTGACTCCAGGTCAGCCACCCTGGCAGGACAGACAGGGATGTGCAGTCACAAACAAGAGGCTGATGATCTTGTAAGAGAGTTTCTCACAAGGAGGCGAGGCCGATGACAGTAAAAGAAATGGAGATATTTAACGAGAGGCGTCTGTCAATACTATGAGTCACAGATGAGGGAACTGCAGTTCAGAGAGGGAAGGTGGAAGGTGGTGGAGCCAGAATGGAAACCCAGGTCTTTCTAACTCCAGGTAATGAACCCAAACTCTGTAAGTCAGACATATCCTGCTCCTTTTTTCTATGGGAACAGCACAGGGTAGGGGAAATATGAGAGAATGGCATGGATTGGAGAGTTGTAGTGACGTGTAATGACACGATGACTCGAAGGAATCAAGCATGCAACAGAAGCTTAATAAATGGGAGAACCTCACTCTCCCTTCTTAGAGGCTTGGGCCATGACACTTCCATCTCCAACACCTCACGGAGCCAAATAGAGAGAGGGGACACTCAAAAATGTGTACTGAGTTGGAGGAGATCATCTCTTCCAGAGCCCTCATTTTGCAGATGGGAAAAGTGAGGCTTTAGAGGCCCAAAGTCACAGCAAGAGAGTGGCAGAGCTGGCCCAGGAGCTAGGACTCTTGGCTGCCAGGCAGGGCTCAGTCCTTTGCAGCAGGCTGGCTCCAGAACAACCTCTGCTCTCACCCCTCACCAGCCTTGAACAAATATCTGCTCTTCTCTGACCCTCAGTTTCTCATTTGTTGAAGGGGCGTAACCACTGCCTGGCAGGGTTTGGTGATGGGAGGAGAAACATACAGTGTCAGGTTGGACATTCAGTGCTTGGTTTTTCTGTCCTTCTCTGTCCCCCACCAGCCCTGTAACTGGCTGATAGATAATCCAGACCAAGGAAATGGTCTTCTAATAATGTTTAGTATTCTTAAGCACTGAAAACACCCCCCTTTAATAAGTATTCAAAATAAAGTCATTTAATCTAAACCACAAAATAAATGTAAAGGGATCCAGAAAATTTCTGATTATTACCACCAATGTTTTTTTAAAATATCAAACACTAAATTCTTTCAAAAACATTTTTTGGTGCTCCCATGTGTCTGGCATCCTAAGTGCTTGCTTGGTTTGTCTGTTGCATAGGCCCACTCTGTCAAATAGAAATTTAGGGAGGGGAGTGCTTCAGTGCCTTGTGGTAAGCAAATAAATCTCAACTGGTTGGTCTGTCTTGTGGCATCAAGAAGGTGGGGCAGCCTGGGCTCACTGCTGAGTTATCCTGGGCTCAAGGTGATAATTCAGCCCTGCTGATAGTCTAGTTCTGGTCCTGTCACCCACTTACTGTGTGACCTTGGGCAAATCACAGCCTCCTTCCGAGCCTCCCTTTTTGTATTCCCCATCTGTATAAGAAAAGGGTTAGAGTAGAACTTTTCATTGCTGATGACTCCTTCATTCCAATTTTATGGTTCAGTAGCAAAACAAAGCCAGTAGGGAAAGCTGTATTCTGGTCCCAGTCTCTGGAGCCCCAAGCTCCTGAGAAGGGTGGTGGTGCATCATTAAATAGAAAAAATCAGGCCCCATTACAGCCCTGCAAGTGCTCCTAGTCTGATAGAGCCACAGACACATAAATAGACAGACAACCCTGTGTGATCATTTTGATGACAAAGAAAAACACAGGAACTGTGAGAGCCCAGAAAAGAGGCCTCCAAGCCAGCCAAGATCAGCAAAGACTTCTTGGAGGAGGGAACATTGAAGCATAGTTTGGAAGAAGAACAAGGCAAGAGCAAGGAGTTGCCATTTCACTAGAGTAAGGAGAAATAAGGCTATAAGAAGATAAGCTTTGAATGGCAGGCTAAGGAATCATCTCTCATGAAAAATCCTTATGAATACTCATGGGAGCCAGGACACTGGGTTTAAGACCCAGCTCTTCTATGAACTTGTTGGTAGACCTTGGGAAGACACTGATTCCAGACTTCAGATGCAGCATCTGTCTCCCCCACTTAATAGAAATGGACCAGTGGAGGGAGGAGAAGAGGTACAACTGGACTTGAAGGCTCTGAATTTCTGCCACTCAAATCCCAACTCAGCTTAACTCAGTGACATTCAATGCAAAATTGACTTCTCTGAGCTCTAACAACATGCAGGAAAATAAATGTAGTTTGCATCAACTTGGGTATGAGAGAAACCTGGTGACTGGCTTTGGCAGATTGGATTTGTTCAGCTGAGGGTTTACTCTTTTAAGCTGAGGTGCAGGAGTTTTGCTTTCCTGTCTGGACAATGGGGGCTAACCTCTAAAACACTTTTTTTTTTTTTCTTTCAAAGAAGCCTTCATTCACAGTGGAGTGGCCTGTTCTGGGTGTCTTTTAGAAAGACATTTTAGCAGCCTTCACTCCCTAATGGGGAATCAGGCCACCCTCCAGGCTTAAGAGACCAAAGACCAAATTGAAATTTATGATTGTTGCTTTCAATATCATCTTAGAAATGGAGGAGGAAAGAGAAAATCTTTGCCCCAATTTCTCCCCACGTGAAAACTTAAGCTTGGGCAAGCCCTTGCCCCTTTTGTCTAAAAAGAAAAAAAACTGGCCGGACATTTCTAGGTTTGGCATTTTTACGATTCAGTGGCATGAAAGATGTTTTATTAGAAGTAAAATCAGGGAGGGAATAATCTCAGAATCATATTCCCAGAGAAGAAAACAGTTTGTGATTATGAGTTCACTTTGGAGTACTCCCTGGAGTTCCAATTCTTCGGATCCTTCTTGTACCCATGTTTCTCCAATTTAATAAAAAATGTGATTTGTGTATTTATCCAGTTTTGCCTTATTGTTGCAGTGGAAGTGTTGGGCTACTGTGACCTATTATGTCCTGTACAGGAACGGAAGTCCAGACACCTAGTTTAAAAGGAGTCAGAAAGAACCACTACTCAAGGCATACAAGAGGGAATTCCCTGGCGGTCCAGTGGTTAGGACTCTGCTCTCACTGCCAAGGGCCTGGTTTCAATCTCTGGTCGGGGAATTAAGATCCCACAGGCTGCGTGGACCAGCACGCCCCTCAAAAAAGGGCATACGAGAGAAAAATAAGCTTAGTAACTATGTGAGCAATAGCATGTTGCAAAGAACCTTGGAGAAAGCAGCCCTCCCAAAGCAACATGGAGGAACTCTGAGTGAGTGCAAAAGTAGAGGCCTGAGTTTAAAGACTTGATTTACGAGCTCTGACATCCCAAACCAGATACATGAAATCTAAGATGAAGGCTAGCAGAAATCTTCCCAGAGAATTTTTCACAATCATAATTCAACAATCAACTGTTTAGTTCTGATTTTCCTAGTAAAAAGTAAACTCTAAGAAGATAGGGACTTTGCCTACCTTCCTCATTTTTATCACTGTATCAACTGAACATAGCATCATGTCTTTCATTTGGTAGGTTATTGGTTAATTAATCATTAATGTTTGACAAAAGAAAGGAGGTAGAAGTTTTGGGTTCACATAGTAGAAGTCAATACCATAGCCTACCATGAGTCTGCAAGTGCTGGTTGTAAATATAATGTTTATATTTTGACTAGAGAGTAAATATTATAAAATTCTCATTCCAGAATCCTTTGCTTCTATGGTTTCCAGATATTCCAGTGTCCAGACGTTCCAGCTGCCCATCTGCCAGAAATCCAGCTGTCTCATTATGGAGGCCACAACCTGTAATGGATCAGTGGGTGGCTCACCAGTCTTCTACCTGGTGGGCATCCCCTCTCTGCCAGAATCCCTCTTCCTCCCTGTGTTTTTTCTTCTTCTCCTCTTCTATCTTCTCATCCTCATGGGTAACGCCCTGATCCTGGTGTCTGTGGTGGCAGAACCCAGCCTCCACAAACCCATGTGCTTCTTCCTGATCAACCTCTCAGCCCTGGACATCTGTTTCACCACAACCACTTTCCCCAAGATGCTGTCCTTATTCCTGTTTGGGGACCACTTCCTCAGCTTTACTTCCTGCTTATTGCAGATGTACCTCTTCCAAAGCTTGACATGCTCTGAAGCCTTCATCCTGGTGGTCATGGCCTATGACTGCTATGTAGCCATCTGTTACCCACTGCACTACCCTGTCCACATGACCCCACAGACCAGTGCTGCACTGGCAGCCAGTGCCTGGCTCACTTCCCTCCTTCTGCCCATCCCAGCAGTGCTGCAGACATTACACATGGCTTTTGACAACACTGCTCACTCACATCTACCACTGCTTCTGTGACCACTTGGCTGCGGTCCAGGCCTCCTGCTCTGACACCATGCTCCAGACCTTCATGGGGTTCTGCATCGCCATGGTGGTGTCCTTTCTTCCCCTTATCCTAGTGCTTCTCTCCTATGCCTACATCCTGGCCTCAGTACTTCTCATCAGGTCCCAAGAGGGATGCTCAAAAGCCTTCTCCACCTGCAGCTCCCACCTCCTGGTGGTTGGCACCAACCACTCATCCATTGCCATAGCCTGTGTGGCCCATAGAGCTGACCTGCCCCTCGACTTCCACATCATGGGCAATGTAACATATGCTATTCTCACACCAATCCTCAATCCCCTCATTTACACTCTAAGAAACAAGGATGTCAAGGCAGCCATTACCAAAATCACATGTCTCAAGAGCCAGTCTAGGATAAGAGCCCTTGACCTTTAGATGTGGCTAATTCTGCTCTCAGGATACCAAATAACAGTGCTCAGCACAGATTAGGAACTCAATAAATATTCCTGAATAAATAAATTAATAAATATAGAATGGTAAGAGAAAATTCAGTTGAGTAGTCAGCTTTAACAGTGGTTGTCATATTTTGGTCCAGGGCTTTCACCCTGGTGCAATGGAATAATGTTAATCTTTGTATGATATTTTGAGTTGTTGTATAAGAATTTCACGACTTCATAATTCAAGAAGCCTTTTCTAAAAAAAAAGCTGCATGGCAAAAAACTTTATAAACAAAATCAAAAAACAAAAGACTTACATCACGGGGAAAGGGCAAATATCCAAAATAGATAACGAGTTCCTAAATTTTTAGAAGAAAATGACTAATAGTCCAATATAGGCAAAATATGTGAAAAGACAGACTACCAAAAAAATACAGTGTCTTTAAACAATGAAAATATATTCAGTCTATTGTCTTAAAATACTGTACAAAAAGAATATAAACTAGAACTATACTATGCTGAAATGCGATTTTCCACATAATTTGATTAGCAAAAATACAATATTTGGGCAATAGGCATGTAGACAATCAGAACTCATAAATTGCTTGTGAGGATACAAATTGATAGAGCACTACTGCAATACCCACCAAAAGTATATATGCATTTACCCTTTGACTCAGCAATTTCATTTCTAGGAGTCTATCTCAAAGATACACTGGCAATAATTCATTAGGCTACTCATTCATCAGTAGGGGGCTGGTTGAAAGAACTATAAAAAAGTACCATGCAGTTATAAAAAGGAAGTGATAAAGCTGTCTATATACTGATTTGGTGTCATCTAGGATATGCTAAGTAAGAAAAGCAAGCTACAGAACAGTCTTTTTGTAAGAAAGAAGATAATTTGTCTAAAATTTCAGAAAAATCTAAAAGGATTAAACCTCTGAATTAATAAAGGTGGTTACCTACAAGAAGAGGGAGGGAACAGGGTGGAGGGGACAGGAATGGAAGCCAGACAAACTTAAATGTACAATCTGACTTCAGATGTATGTACAATTTTTACATAATTAAAAGAATTCAAAAAGAAAAAAATACAATTCCTCCCTATTTAAAATAAACAGAAACACTTGACCCTGGTTGTCTATCAAATTAATGACATGATCATGAAGAAAATTATTGTAAGAGACATTGAAACAGCTCTTTGACTATACATCCTAAGAGGGGTATAACATAAAAACAAGAAAAATCATAACAACAGCTTAAACTATACTGAGAAGTCTTTTAAAAATATGTTATAGTTTTACTTAAATATATTAGATTTAAATTAAATAGTTCTATAGCCATTTTAAATATTTCATTTTGAAATATTTGTAACTTTGAGTTACAAAGATAGTACAGAGTTTCTGTTTACCTTTCATCCAGCTTCCTCTAATTTTAACATCTTACATAACCATGGTATATTTATCAAAACTAAGAAACTAACATTGGTAAATACCTAAACTGCAAACTTTATTCAACTTTCTCCAAGTTTTCCACTAATCTCCTTCTTCCATTCTAGGATCTAACTTGAGATATAACTTTGCATGTAATTATCACGTCTCCTTGACTGACAGTTTCTTGCTCTTTCCTTGTCTTTTATGACCTTGATAGTTTTGAAGAGTAATAGTAAATTTAAATGCTTATTATTGATTATTGATTATTGATTATTGATTATTAAGTGAAAAAAAAAACAATCTGAAAAGGCTACATACCATACGATTCCAGTTGTATGACATTATGAAAAAAGCAAAACAATGGAGGCAGTACAGATAGTGGTTGTCAGGGGTTAGGGCAGGGGAGGGATGAACTGGCAGAGCACAGAGGATTTTTAGGTCAGTGAACTATTCTTCATGATACTATAATAGTAGATACATATTATTATAAATTTGTCTAAACCCAGAGAATGTACAACACCAAGAGTGAACCCTAATGTAAACTATGGACTTTGAGTGATAATGTGTTATATAGGTTCATGGATTATAACAAATGTACCACTGGAGTGCGGGATGTCATAGTGGGGGAAGTTGAGTAGGGGAGAGAAGGCAGGATGGACAGGGAATACATGAAAATTCCCACTCAATTTTGCTGTGAATCTAAAACTGCTCTAAAAAATAAGGTTTATTAATTTTTATAAAGAGCAATAGGTATTTTAAAGAATATTCCTCAATTTGGAATGTCTGACTTTTTATCATTAATGGATTGAGGTTATGAATTTTGGTTTGATTGAGGTAATACGCCCTGCTTGCCATATATCGATGGACAAATGGCATCAATATAATTTATTAACCTAGGACTCGTTTTGTTGGGTGTATTGTTAGCTTAATAAGAAATGGATAGGGACTTCCCTGACGGTCCCGTGGTTAAGACTCTATGCTTCCACTGCAGGGGGCATGGTTTGATCCCTGGTCAGGGAACTAAGATACCTCATGAAAAAAGAAACGAATAAACTGTTTACCAAAGTGGCTATACCATTTTGCATTCTCACCAGCTATGAATGAGAGTCCGCATTGTTCTGCTTCCTTATCAGCATTTAGTATTGTCTGTTTTTAATTTTCACCATTCTAATAGGTATGTAGTGGTATCTCATTGTGGTTGTAATTTAATTACATTTCCCTATGACTAATGATGCTGAGCATCTTTCATACACTCATTTTCCATCTGTATATCTTCTTTGGTGAGGTCTGTTCAGATTATTTGCCCATTTTTAACTAGATTATTTGTTTTCCTGCTGCTGAATTTTAAGAGTTCTTTATATTTTCTAGATACAAGACCCTTATCCGTTATGTGATATGAAAATAGTTTCTCCTAGTTGATGGCTGGTCTTTGCATTCTGTTAATGGTGTTTTTTGCAGAACAAAAGTTTTTAATTTTGATAAAGTCCGATTTATCAACTTTTTCTCTATGGATTACACTGTTTGACGTATCTAAATACTCATTGCCAAAGATCATGCAGATTTTGCCCTATGGAAAACAAGAAGTCTCTAGAAGTTTTCCTCTAGAAGTTTTATAATTGTATATTTTCCATTTTAGTCTATGAACAATTTTGAGTTAATCTGGGGGTAAAGTGTGGGGGTCAGGTTGAGATTTTTTATTTAACTTAATTTAATTTAATTTTGTATATAGACATCCAGTTGTTCCAGCACCGTTTTTATAAAGCCTATTCTTTATCTATTAAATTGCCTTTGCACTTCTGTCAAATATCAATTGACTATAGTTATGTCTATTTCTGGGCTCTCTATTCTGTGCCTTTGGTATATATGTCTATCATTCCACCAATACCACACTGTCTTGATTACTATAATTTTATACTTAGTGTTGAAATTAGGTAGTGTGACTCCTCCAATTTTGTTATTCTCTTTTAGAATTGTTTTGGCTATTCTAGCTCCTTTGCTTTTTGATATAAATTTTGGAACCATTTTGCTGGGTTTTGACTGGGATTGTGTCGAATCTACATATCAACTTTGGGACATTCAACATTTTAACAATATTAAGTCTTCCAATTCATCGACATGTATATCTCTTCATTTATTTAGATCTTTGAGTTTATTCATCAGTGTTTTGTAGTTTCTAGCCTATGGATCATGCACATATTTTGTTAAATTTATATTTAAGTACATTTTTCTGTTAGTCTGTTAATATGGTGGGCATTTAAAAAAAATAAACACAACACTGTGGCATCTAATTATTTTTTTAATATTTATTTATTTATTTGGTTTTTTGGCTGCGTCGGGTCTTAGTTGCCGCACACGGGATCTTTTTTCCTTCATTGTGGTGCGTGGGCTTCTCTCTAGTTGTGGTGCGAAGGCTCAGTAGTTGTGGGTTGCGGGCTGTAGAGCGCAGGCTCAATAGCTGTGGCGCACAGGTTTAGTTGCTCCATGGCATGTGGGATCTTCCCGGACCAGGGCTCGAACCCGTGTCCCCTGCATTGGCAGGTAGATTCTTAACCACTGTGCCACCGGGGAAGGGAAGCCCTCTATACAAGTTTATAAACAATGACTAAAGTCTTTGCTAGTATATAAAGGAACGTAGGACGAGATAAGAGGATTGATGAAGAGAAGGTCTGGAAAAGAGTTAAGGTGATAGACTTCTCAGAATGGCCAGAACTGTGAAGATATTTGTGTCCCATGTGACAATTTGCCAAAGGGTACCCATGGTTAAAAAAAAAAAAAAAAGCTCTCCAAAATCAGCAAGAGTAGGCAAAATCAGGTAGACAAGATGATCCATCCATGGATCTCAGTCAGCCTCATAATGAGAATGAAGGCTAAACCACTGGCATAAAGTTCTAGGCCCCTGAGAACTGTTAGTAATGCTCTTCTCATTATCAACAAAACCTAGGGACAAATCCTACTCTCACTCCTCATATATGCTTTAGGAGATGCCAGGAAGTTGATGCCTGAGGGATGGTGGGTCCTCAAGGGAGCACCAACTTGAGGAAAATTACCCCAGGAGGCCTGCCTAAAAGGCAGGTGCTGAGGGTTTAATAGGTCATGGCTCAACCTCTAACAAGTCTTTGCATGGAGACACCACAGGAAACACCAGTATGGACCAGGCTTCACAGGTGAGCAGGACTAGGGATGGAGTGCCCAGAGTTAGGTAGAGAAAACTGGGGCAGGGAGACAGGGGCAAAGAAGCCAGGGCCTATAAACTCAGGCCAGGGGTCAGAAAGACTGATTGGGTGTGAATAAGAGGCAGGTGCCCAGAATTCAGGTCGGCTGTGTGTATGTGGGCTGTGGGACCTTGGACCACATATCCTGGCAGGTCCAGGCAAGGAGGTTTACTCACAGGTGGGATTCAAACCATATCCTCACCAAGTCATTTCCTCCCACAGGAAAGCAAGGCTGATGACAGCAGTAACCACTGGAAACACTAGCACACTTTGAGCACTTACCTGTTCCAGGCTCTTGTGTAGTGTTGTCTAAACATTTTCTCCGCAAGGACTCACAAGAACCCCAGGAGGTCACAGATGAGGGAAACGAGCTCAGAGATGGGAAAGTGACTTGCCCAAGGTCACACAACTGCAGGTAGGAGCTGCAATTGGAATCCAGTCCTTTCTGACTGACAAGTGCACACTGGAACACTAAGGCCCACGGGACATGATGAAGGCTGGCAGCAGGTGCTCACTAAGTGGGAGAGTGCTTGCCCTCTCCTTTTGGGGCATGGACCATGTGACATGCGCTCTGCCAGACACAGAGGGGACACTCAGAAAAGAGTTCATCGGATTGGAAACCCCTCAGAGAACTTTTCCTCCAAACCGCTCACTACACAGAGGAGGAAACCAAGGCTCAGGGGCCCAAAGTCACAGCAAGCAAGTGACAGAGCTGGCCCAGGAGCCAGGACTCTTGGTTGCCACACAGGGTTCCTTTAGAGCAGGCTGGCTCCTAAGCACTTCTGCTATCACCCCTCACCAACTGTGGCCTTGAACAAGGGCCTGTCCTTTTCCAACCCTCAGTTTCTCATGTGTTGAAAGGCATAAACTCCTCCCTGGCAGGGTTGGATGCTGGGAAGAGATGATGTACATGAAATACAGCGTCAGGTTGGACACTCGGTGATTGGTTTTTCTGTCCTTGCCTGTCCCCTCCTGCACTGTAACTGTCTCATAAACAATCCCAACAGGGAGGACCTGCTGGGGCAAGTTCTGTGCCCTGGGAAACAGCAGCCATTAGGCCCTAAGCACAGGACTGCATCACTCAGATGTAGTGTGTAATCCAAAGCAAAACAAGAGCCCTAACCTGTAAAATAAGTGTAAGAAAGTCCAACCAAATTTGGATATTTCCTACGATGGGCGAGTTGAATGATGCTTTGTAAGATCAAATATTAAATTCTTTCATAAAGTACTTTTGTTCCCCTGATTGGCTGGTGGCCCAGTATGCCTGTTGGATGGTCTACTACCACCTGGCAATGAAAAGCCATGTGCCACCACTCCACCGCAGTCTCAGCATCCCTACCTCCATCCGCAAAGCAGTGGGACAGAAGAGGCGGGAGAGGGGTGGCAAAGTTGATGGCCTCTTAGGACCCCTCTGGCTTCACCACTCTGCTTTTCCGTCCCTTAAATCCCCGGCTCTGCCTCACCCGGGACTGGCAGCCATGACTGCATGTCTGAGAGCAAAAATGTCCAGGGCAGTGCAGAGCAGGTTCACTCTTTTACTAGGTTCTGGGTTCTGACTTCTGGAACATTATTTCAAAGGAAGATTTGCATTGCCAGATACCAGTTCTTAGTACTTACCATATAGTGACTCAGATAAAAACCTGAAATATAAATTTGTCTGATGTTATCAGTGGAAAAGCAGAAAGGGAAACAGAAAACCTTGGTCTTAATATTTTCCCCCCTGGAAAGCTGAACTTCTGGATTCTCCAGGAAACATGGCATAGAAGAAAGAGTCCTGTCCTGGGAGTCAAAGACCTGAGTTCTGGTGATGGCTCTGCATCCAGTGCCAGTGGCACCTGGGAAAGCTCCTGCCCTTTCTGTGCTCAGTCTCTGGCCTTCAGGAGGAAAACTGGTTAGACTTGAAAATAAAAAAGTTTTTTCCAGCTTTTACATTGGTGGTTTTATGCATAAGAGGTGTTTTGAGAAGAGAGAGAAGTTAGAGGTGACTGTAGGAAAAGCGTGGGGACACTGCTCAATGGAATCATCAGGATCAACATGGACTTGCCTGGGGGGTTGCTTAGTCCAAGGGACAAGTACAAAGTAGGGGGTGAATCAGTATTTCTCTCAATTCAAACACCTAAATCTGTGGGTTGAAAACACTACCTCCTGATTCCTCTGGGAGGGGTTCTTTTGCCTTGGAGCAGCTATTACAAACAAATCTCCTGTTCCTTTCCATCCAAAATGCTTCTCAAGCAATGACCAGGGACTAGGGAAACCTGCTGGGTAGTGGGTGAGCAAAACAGGACCATCTACTGAGCCACAGCAGCCGGTAGGGAGGCAAGTTCAGCTGAGTAACATAGATACTGTCTTGGATTCTCTGCTGCTGCCCAGTTGTGGGAGAATCCATGATCAGTTCTGACTCCAACCAGGCATGACTCTTCCCTCCAAGAGCATTTTCAATGTCACTGTCTTCACTGCAGCATGACGAACAGCCGCACACCCAGAGACAGGTTAGGGAGTACTCGACTTAGACACAGATAGGCAGAACCACTGCACCAAGCAAACAAGAGAGAAAGGAGCCATTCCCTGGTTAATAATTACGATAGGAAGACAGCTTGCTGCCGTAAACCTTAGAGAAATCAGCCCTCTCTAGCAACGCGGTGACAAAGATGTCCCTTTTTAAAAACTTAAAGCAAATGCCAAAAAAGAAAGGCGCTTAGGGGCCTGGTTTAAGAGACCTTGATATTCCCCGAAGGACCATATGGTAGAACCAGCAGAAGGTCTTCCATAACACTTAACAGAACTGAAATTAGATCATGATGTGATTCCTTGCTTAATGTCTTTCTCTACCACTAAAATTTCAGCTCCGTGAAGTTCGAGACCTTCCTTGTTTTGTTCAACTTGTTAAATACCTGGCATATAACACATGGTTTTGTATATTGTAGGTACCTTGTCCACACTTAATTTAAGAAAGGAACACGGCATTCTGGGAGAGGATGAAGACAGAGCCCATCGTCTCTCTTCTAGAGTTGGTTGTAACTAAATGTGGTTACACTACACAGTGATCACTATGTCATTTGCATTCCAGAATCACTGAGGGTTCTGGTTTCCAGATGTTCCCACTGCCCACTTCCTGGGCGTCCAGCTTAACCCATCACGGAGACTAGAGCCTGTAATGGATCAGAGGACTCACTGACCATCTTCTACCTTATGGGCATCCCTTCTCTGCCCAAATACCTCTTCCTTCCTGTCTTCTTCATTGTTCTCCTCCTCTACCTGCTCATCCTACTGGAAAATGCCCTGATCCTGGTGTCTGTGGTGGCAAAGCCCAGCCTGCACAAGCCCATGTACTTCTTCCTGATCAACCTCTCAGCCCCGGACATACTTTTCGCCACAACCACCATCCCCAGGATGCTGTCCCTATCCCTGCTTGGTGACCACAACCTCAGCTTCCCTGCCTGCTTCCTGCAGATGTACCTTTTCCACAGCTTCTCCTGCTCTGAAGCCTTCATCCTGGTGGTCATGGCCTGTGACTGCTATGTGGCTATCTGCCGCCCACGGCACTACCCTGTCTTCATGACCCCACAGACCAATGCTGCACTGGCAGCCGGTGCCTGGCTCACTGCCCTCCTTCTGCCCATCCCAGCAGTGCTGCAGACCTTCCACATGGCTTTTGACAACACTGCTCACATCTACCGCTGCTTCTGTGACCACTTGGCTGCGGTCCAGGCCTCCTGCTCTGACACCACGCTCCAGACCTTCATGGGCTTCTGCATCGCCATGGTGGTGTCCTTCCCGCCCCTTTGCCTGGTGCTTCTCTCCTA
>RJWK010038436.1:0-20810 GCA_004363435.1 Platanista minor | reverse complement strand
TTGTTATAAAGCAGAAACTAACACACCATTGTAAAGCAATTATACTTCAATAAAGATAAGAAAAAAACCCAAAACAATTAAGAAAATGGTAATAGGAACATGCATATCAATAATAACCTTGAATGTAAATGGATTAAATGCCCCAACAAAAAGACACAGACTGGCTGAATGGATACAAAAACAAGACCTGTATATATGCTGTCTATAAGAGACCCACTTCAGACCTAGGGACACATACAGACTGAAAGTGAAGGGATGGAAAAAATTATTCCATGCAAACAGAAATCAAAAGAAAGCTGGAGTAGCAATACTTATATCACATAAAATGACTTTAAAATAAAGACTGTTACAAGAGATAAGGAGAGACACTACATAATGATCAAAGGATCAATCCAAGAAGAAGATATAAAAATTAGAAACGTTTATGCACCTAACATAGGAGCACCTGAATACATAAGGCAAATGCTAACAACCGTGAAAGAAGAAATCGATAGTAACACAATAATAGTAGGGGACTTTAAAACCCCCACTTACACCAATGGACAGGTCATCCAAACAGAAAATAAATAAGGAAACAGAAGCTTTAAATGACACAATAGACCAGATAGATCTAATTGATATTTATAGAACATTCCACCCCAAATTGTCAGAATACACTTTTTTCTCAAGTGCACACGGAATATTCTCCAGGATAGATTACATCTTGGGTCACAAATCAAGTCTCAGAAAATTTAAGAAAATTGAAATTGTATCAGGCATCTTTTCTGACCACAGTGCTATGAGACTGGAAATCAATTACAGAAAATAAACTGTAGAAAACATAATACATGGAGGCTAAACAGTGTGCTACTAAATAACCAAGAGTTCACTGAAGAAATCAAAGAAGAAATTTTAAAAATACATAGAAACAAATGACAACAAAAACACGACGACCCAAAACCCATGGGACACAGCAAAAGCAGTTCTAAAAGGGAAGTTTATAGCAATTTAATCTCACCTCAAGAAACAAGAAAAGTCTCAAATAAACACTCTAACCCTACACTTAAAACAACTAGACAAAGAAGAACAAAGAAAACTCAAAGTAAGTAGAAGGAAAGAAATCATGAAAAGCAGAGCAGAAATAAATGAAATAGAAAAGAAAACAATAGCAAAGATCAATAAAACTAAAAGCTGTTTTTTTGAGAAGATAAACAAAATTGATAAACCCTTAGCCAGACTCATCAAGAAAAAAAGGGAGAGGATGCAAATCAATAAAATTAGAAATTAAAAAGGAGAAATCACAACCGACACTGCAGAAATACAAAGGATTATAAGAGACTACTACAAACAACTATATGCCAATAAAATGGACAACCACAAAGAAATGGACAAATTCTTGGAAAGGTACAATTTTCCAAGGCTGAACCAGGAAGAATTAGAAAATATTAACAAACCTATCACAAGTAATGAAATTGAAACCGTAATTAAAAATCTTCCAACAGGCCTTCCCTGGTGGCTCAGTGGTTGAGATTCTGCCTGCCGATGCCGGGGACGCAGGTTCGTGCCCCGGTCTGGGAATATACCACGTGCCGCGGAGCGGCTGGGCCCGTGAGCCACGGCCACTGAGACTGCAAGTCCGGAGCCTGTGCTCCGCAGCAGGAGAGGCCACAGCAGTGAGAGGCCCACGTACCACAAAAAAAAAAAAAAAAAAAAACTTCCAACAAACAAAAGTTCAGGACCACATGGCTTCACAGGCGAATTCTATCAAACATTTAGAGAAGAGCTAACACCCATTCTTCTCAAACTCTTCCAAGAAATTGCAGAGGGAGGAACACTCCCAAATTCATTCTACAAAGCTACAATCACCCTGATACCAAAACCAGAAAAAGATATCACAAAAAAAGAAAACTACAGACCAATATCACTGATGAACATAGATGCAAGAATCCTGAACAAGGGCTTCCCTGGTGGCGCAGTGGTTGAGAGTCCACCTGCCGATGCAGGGGACACGGGTTCGTGACCCGGTTCGGGAAGATCCCACATGCCGTGGAGCGGCTGGGCCCGTGAGCCATGGCCGCTGAGCCTGCGCGTCTGGAGCCTGTGCTCCGCAACGGGAGAGGCCACAGCAGTGAGAGGCCCACGTACCACAAAAAAAAAGAAAAAAAAAAAAAGAATCCTGAACAAAATACTAGCAAACAGAATCCAACAGCACATTAAAAGGATCATACACCGTGATCAAGTGGAATTTATCCCAGGGATGCAAGGATTCTTCAACATATGCAAATCAATCAATGTGATACACCACATTAACAAATTAAGGAATAAAAACCATATGATCATCTCAATAGATGCAGAAAAAACTTTTGACAAAATTCAACACCCATTTATGGTAAAAAGTCTCCAGATAATGGGCATAGAGAGAACCTACCTCAAAATAATAAAGGCCATATATGACAAAACCCACAGCAAGCATCATGCTCAATGGTGAAAAACTGAAAGCATGTCCACTAAGATCAGGAACAAGACAAGGATGTCCACTCTCACCACTCTTATTCAACATAGTTTTGGAAGTCCTAGCCACAGCAATCAGAGAAGAAAAAGAATTAAAAGGAATACAAATTGGGAAAGAAGAAGTAAATCTGTCACTGTTTGCCTATGCCATACTATACGTAGAAAATCCTAAAGATGCCAACAGAAAACTATTAGGACTAATCAATGAATGTGGTAAGGTTACAGGATACAAAATTAATGCACAGAAATCTCTGGCATTCCTATACACCAACAACAAAAAATCAGAAAGAGAAATTAAGGAAACACTCCCATTTACCATTGCAACAAAAAGAATAAAATACCTAGGAATAAACCTGCCTAAGGAGGCAAAAGACTTGTACTCAGAAAACTATAAAACACTGATGAAAGAAATCAAAGATGACATAAACAGATGGAGAAATATACCATGTTCTTGGACTGGAAGAATCAATATTGTGAAAATGACTATACTACCCAAAGCAATCTACAGATTCAGCACAATCCCTATCAAACTACCAACAGCATTCTTCACAGAATTAGAACAAAAAATCTTGCAATTTGTATGGAAACACAAAAGACCCCAAACAGCCAAAGCAATCTTAAGAAAAACATAGTTGGAGGAATCAGGCTTCCTGACTTCAAACTATACCACAAAGCTACAGTAATCGAGACAATATGGTACTGGCATGAAAACAGAAATATAGATCAATGGTACAGGATAGAATGCCCAGAGATAAACCCACACACATATGGGCACCTAATTTATGACAAAGGAGGCAAGAACATGCAATGGAGAAAAGACAGGCTCTTCAATAAGTGGTGCTGGGAAAACTGGACAGCTACATGTAAAAGAATGAATTAAAACACTACCTAACACCATACACAGAAATAAACTCCAAATGGATTAAAGCCTTAAATGTAAGACCAGACACTATAAAACTTTCATAGGAAAAACACTCTTTGACATAAACCATAGCAATATCTTTTTTGACCCACCTCCTAGAGTAACAGAAATAAAAATAAACAAATGGGACTTAATTAAACTTAAAAGCTTTTGCACACTAAAGGAAATCATAAACAAGACAAAAAGACAACCCTCAGAATGGGAGAAAATATTTGCAAATGAAGCAACAGACAAAGGATTAATCTCCAAAATATACGAATATCTCATGGAGCTCAAATATCAAAAAAAGAAACAATCCAGTTAAAAAATGGGCAGAAGACCTAAATAGACATTTCACCAAGGAAGACATACAGATGGCCAAGAGGCACATGAAAAGATGCTCAACATCACTAATTATTAGAGAAGTGCAAATCAAAACTACAATGAGGTATCACCTCATGCTGGTCAGAATGGCCATTATCAAAAAAGCTAGAAACAATAAATGCTGGAAAGGGTGTGGTGAAAAGGGAACCCCTCCTACACTGTTTGTGGGAATGTAAATTGATACAACCACTCTGGAAAACAGTATGGAGGTTCCTTAAAAAACTAAAAATAGAACTACCATATGACCCAGCAATCCCACTACTGGGCATATACCCTGAGAAAACCATAATTCAAAAAGAGACATGCACCACAATGTTCATTGCAGCACTACTTACAATAGCCAGGACATGGAACCAACCTAAATGTCCATCGACAGATGAATGGATAAAGAAGATATGGCACATATATACAATGGAATATTACTCAGCCATAAAAAGAAACAAAACTGAGTTATTTGTAGTGAGGTGGATGGACCTATTGAGTCGCTCATACAGAGTGAAGTAAGTCAGAAAGAGAAAAACAAATACCGTATGCTAAGGCATATATATGGAATCTAAAAAAAAATGGTGCTGATGAACCTAGTTGCGGGGCAGGAATAAAGATGTAGACATAGAGAATGGACTTGATGACATGGGGTGGGAGGGCAAAGCTGGGGTGAAGTGAGAGTAGCATTGACGTATATACACTACCGAATGTAAAATAGTTGGCTGGTGGGAAGCAGCAGCATAGCACAGGGAGATTGGCTTGGTGCTTTGCGACGACCTAGAGGGGTGGGATAGAGAGGCTCAAGAGGGAGGGGATATGGGGACATATGTATGCATATGGCTGATTCGCTTTGTTGTGCAACAGAAACACGGTATTGTGAAGCAATTATACTCCAATAATGATCCATTAAAAAATATATATATGGAAATATTAGGACCCAAACAGTCCCAAACCTGACCCTGATCTCACAGAAACATCTAAAAACTTACTACCTGGTAATTGAGTGTATGTTAAAGACTCTCCCAAAGGACGGGAAGCCATTAGGTGGGATCTGGACGGGGCTACACCAAGTCCTGCTGACCACCCCCATGGCGGCAAAAGTCCAAGGCTTCACACCTTGGATTCACATATCCAGACTGAAAGCAGCTCCTACCCCTGAAGAAAGAAACTTCCAGGAGGTAGAAAAATTGCCAGACTCAACGTATAGCTGCGAAACTCTGGAAGGTCTTCGCTTCCTTTTCAAAACACAATCAGGTGATGTCTCCTCCTTGCTTTCTGGATCTTGAGAAACTGATTTACAACTTTTTCATTTTCCTTGTTATTTTCTGGGCCATTTCATTTCTGCTTGCACTTATCACCCTCCCTTGCAACGCGGTTCCCTACTATTCCAGGGACTGCCTAGCTAGGATGGCACGGATCTAGTGCCAATAACCTCACTTCCTTCTAATACTAATGTAGACTTTAAGATAGCTACTAAATCTGCTCTTTCCATTGACCCCTATACACCAGCTTTCAAATTCCCCCTTTGGACTTGATTTTTACTGGGCGTTGCTGAAAGACATACATTCCCAAGAGCCTCAGTTACACTTACGGCCCCCAAATTATCAGAGACAATACATATTACAATTATCGTGGGACAGAATCCTCCAAGGGGACTTCCAAGATTATACACCACAACAGGTCCATTGCCTTTTAAACCTAGGCCCTCTGGATACATGAACTCACCATTCCCACAGTTGGCAGAAGTAACAGGCCTACTGTACTTCCTGACTTTTCTCGTTGTGCTTGCACTTCTCCTATTCTGCATATCGTCATAAAATGAATTCGCACACAGTCTCTTACTTCCCCAATGTGGTATTTCTTCTTACAGTTACTGGACTTTGCTCTTTTCCCTTCATTTCTCCATATCCCTGTCATCCGCTGACACCATAAATCAAGTCGCAAAATTAATAAAACCTACTTTGGATATACACCAGGGGAACTCAAAACTTAGACGAACTCTTCTTATTCCACCCCCCTACCTCCATCGAACAGTTGTATAATCTATCAGGCCAATATTATGGGATGGATTACCTTTTGTACAGAGGCCAAAGGCAGGTAGAACCTGATGCTTTTGGCACAGGTCTAGTTGCCTGTGAAGGTACAGTTTCCAGGCTCTTAGGAAAGGCACAGCTCTGTTTCCAAAACCTAGATGGATGGGGACCCATTTTGGGCTGGCTAAATGATGACTCTTTGTAATTACACTCTTAGTTTTAATCAGACTAGCCTGGAATGGGATCCCTGGTCAGAGGAAGATGAATATGATGTACACGAAGGTAATTTCACTTTATGTTGGGGAAATTCAAGGAAAAATGTGACTAAAAAATATATTAATGAAGACCATACACCCCCATAAACAGCTCGGCCCTGGGAACTAAATAGGTGGGGATCAGTGTGACCACCGGACACTTAACTTAGTTTAACCTCCCGACAAGATTCTCCTCCAAGATATAACATAATTCAGCTAATATTCAGAAATTTGTTATGCCAATTCCCCGGTCACACTCATAATCAGTCAGAGCCCGGATTCTCCCCTTCACGTATAGATGATTTTTTCTGCAGAGTTTGGCCTTCCCAATATAATCCCAGGCCATGGGACCCCAGTCTATTTCCAGAGGAAAACTCCCAAAAGGTCAGGGCCTGGCTCTGGGGACCCACAACGGGGGTATCCTTGAGGTACACTGGATTTTCATTTCTATGTGGTAACGGGGTCTATCTAGATCTTTTCACACTTTGGAGGGGCTCCTGCACAATTATTGCTGCGGTCCCAGAGGTGACCATATGACTACAAAGGATTTAGCTTCCTCAGGAGGCATTCCCAACCTTGGGTCCTTCCTCAAGGAGGTCTTAAGGCCTGTCCTGGAGAGACAAAAATGAACCGCTGCTTGGTGGGGACATGCGTATGATAACCCAGTTCTTGATCAGCCTGAAATAATATGTAGCGTCTTTAGAGGGCTCTTCTGGTTTGCAGGCATACCCCTCTTAGAGAGGAGCGTTCTCCATCTCACCATCATGGTCCAGGAATCTTGGAAGGCTACAGTAGCAGCCACTGAGGAACAGCAGTCAGCCCTAGGCTCTCTGGCAGAGGGGATTTTACAAAATAGAAGGGCCCTTAGTGTTATAACAGCTGAGGCGGGGGGTGTCTCTGCCCTACTAAATGAAACATGCTGCTTCTATATTAATACCTCCGGCCAGGTTGAAGACAACCTTCAGATTCTGAAGAAAAACATCAAATTAATAGAAGATTTAAAAGGGACAGCAGGACAGGGCCCCAACCTGGCTTTCCAACCTCCTCTCCTCTATGGGGATCCAGATATGGACATGGCTATTGCCCTTGTTGGGACCATTAATCCTGACAGCCTTTGTTTTGTTGTTTGGCCCCTGCATTATTAACACATTATCTAGGTTCATCTCCCAACAGGTTCAAAAGATTCAATTCCAGATGTTGCTACAACAAGGGTACCAGCCAGTTGGCACGTGGACTACGTTGGAACAAGCTGCCTTTTCATTCCGAGGGCTTTCATCTCCCTCCGTAAATACACCCTGACAGAGAGCAGGCACTGGGACCCAGGGCCCCATGATGCCCCCGTCCAGCAGGAAGAAGTCAGTGACTTGGGTTCCTATGGCCCAAGACGGGGACAGGTAGATAGTCATGAGCACGGTGTTAAGGGGCCAAAGATTTGGCCCATAAATAAAAAGAGAGGGGAATGTGGAGCCTTATATCGAGGGCACAGGATAAAAATCTCCGGAATTAACTGAGCACCCATAGCAACTGTTGCCATGGGCTCTCCTGACCTAAACTGGACAGCCCCTGACTCCATATCAGGTAGAATATTCACCATGTAGCATCCTGACCAATCACCTAATGCCATCCTGCCAGCAGGAGTTTTCTTTGTCTTGAGGATATAAAAGTTGGCTTCTAGCCCACAAAGGGGGTCGGCTCTCCCTGGTCTATCAGGAAGTGGGCCCACTGTATTTGCAGCGCCCCTCACTAACTCTGCTCTTTGTTCTCAATAAACTCACTCTCATCTAAAATACTTTGTGTCTGGAAATTCTTCCAACCCACACACGGACCACAACAACAATCTCTAAAGAATGAAATGCTTAGGTATAAATCTAACAATATGTATAGAATTTGTGTGCCAAACATTACAAAGTACTGATAGAATGAAACCAAAGAACACCTAAATAATTGAAGAGGTATACAGTGTTCATGAATTAGAATATGCAACACAGTAAATGTGTCAATTATCCCCAAACTGATTTACAGATTTAATGCAATATTAGTCAAAGTTCTAGCAGCATTTTTGTAGATATAGACTAGCTCATTCTAAAATTTATATGGAAAAGCAAAGGAACTTAAATAGACCCAAATTTTATTTTAAAAGTAGAATAAATTGGAAGAATCATAATACTTGATGTTGAGATACTCTAAAGCTACAGTAATCAAGATAGTGAAGGGAAAGATACATAGATTAGTGGAAAATAGAAAGTCCAGAAATGTATGCATATAAATATGGCAAATTGACTTTGACAAAGATGCAAAAGGAAGGACATTCTTTCAACAAGTGGTGTTTGAACAATTGACCCTCTGTGTGCAAAATGAAATGAGCCTTAACCTAAACATACACCTTATGTAAAAATTAGCAGTTATTTATAGATCTGACTACAAAATGCAAAACTATAAAAATTTTAAAAGAAGACATGAGGATATATGTAAAACTGATTCACTTTGCTGTACACCTGAAACCAACACAACATTGTAAATCAACTATACTCCAATAACTTTTTTTTAATGAAGAAAAATATAAAAAGAAAACATAAGAAAAAATCTTTGGAACCTGAGGTTAAGCAGAGTTCTTAGACTTGACACAAAAAGTTCAATCCATACAAAAACACATTAATAAATTCAACCTTATCCAATTTTAAAACTTATGTAAAAGACAATATTAAGAGAATGAAAAAAAATGATATAGACAGGAATATTTGCAAATCACATATTCAAAATAATCTTCTCTCCATAATATATAAAGAACTTTCAAAACTCAACAATAAGAACTTTAAAACTCAACAGTAACAAACAACCCAAATGAAAATTGGAGGGGGGAAGGGAGGGTGGGACGAATTGGGAGATTAGGATTGACATATATACACTACCATGTGTAAAGTAGATAGCTAGTGGGAACATTCTATAAAGCACAGGAAGCTCAGCTCGGTGCTCTGTGATGACCTAGATGTGTGGGATGGCAGCAGGAAGGGAGGTCCAAGAGGGAGGGGATGTAGGTATACATATAGCTGATTCACTTCATTTTACAGGAGAAACTAACAACATTGTAAAGAAATTACACTCCAAAAAAAAAAAAAAAGACATCAACATACACTTCCCCAAGGCAGATATAATGATGACAAATAAGCACAAGAAAATATATACAACATCATTAGCAATTAAGGAAATTACAACTACAATTAGACTCTACTACACACCTATTAGAATGCCTTAAATAAAAAATAGGAACAACATCAAGTTGTCATGAGGTCCCAGAGCAACTGGAACTCTCATATATTGCTGGCGGGTGGCGGGGGGAATGCAAAAGGGTACAGACACTTTTGTGGAAAACAATTTGAAAATTTATAACAAAATTTAAAATACTCGAGTACTCTTCTCTGCAGTCTTCCCTAGAGAAATGAGAACTTATGCTCATTCTAAAACCGTACATGAATGTTTATACCAGCGTTATTGGTATTAACCCAAATGCCCTTCAATGGGAGGATGGATTAATAAACTGCAGTACATCCACACAATGGAATACCACTCAGCAATAAAAAGGAACCAACCATTAATATATACAACAACTCTGATGAATCTTGAAGACAGTATATTAAATGAAAGAACCCAGTCACATAGTGCTAAGTACTATATGATTTCATTTATATGGCATTCTCTAAAAAGCAATACCAGGCTTCTCTGGTGGTGCAGTGGCTAAGAATCCACCTGCCAATGCACGGGACACGGGTTTGAGCCCTGGTCTGGGAAGATCCCACATGCCGCAGAGCAACTAAGCCCGTGCGCCACAGCTACTGAACCTGCTCTCTAAAGCCCGCAAGCCACAACTACTGAACTCACGTGCCACAGCTATTGAAGCCCGCACACCTAGAGTCTGTGCTCCACAACAAGAGAAGCCACTGCAATGAAAAGCCCACGCACCACAATGAAGAGTAGCCCCCACTTGCCTCAACGAGAGAAAGCCTGCACGCAGCAATGAAGACCCAACACAGCCAAAAATAAATAAAAATAAAAAAACAATACCATGGTGATAGAGAGCATATCATTGGTTTTGAGGGGTTATCAATGTGGTGAGGAGTGGCTATATAGAGATAGCATAACGAAGTTTTTAGTGTGAAGGAACCGTTTTATATCCTGAAGTACAATGATGGCTACACAAATCTATACATGTGTTAAAATTCACAGAATTAAACACCAAAATTAAAAAGGTCATTTTTATTGTAGGATAATTTTTTTTTTTTTTTTTTTTTTTTGCGGTATGTGGGCCTCTCACTGTTGTGGCCTCTCCCGTTGTGGAGCACAGGCTCTGGACGCACAGGCTCAGCGGCCATTGCTCACGGGCCTAGCCGCTCTGCAGTACGTGGGATCTTCCCGGACCGGGGCATGAACCCGTGTCCCCTGCATCGGCAGGCGGACTCTCAACCACTGCGCCACCAGGGAAGCCCTGTAGGATAATTTTTAAGTAAGCTTTGAAGAAATGAATTGACTATTTGAAGCACAAATTTTTTTGAAATTTATTACGTATGTAGGGTAAAATGTATAATGATAGCACAAAAGACAGAAGGCAGAAACTAGAAGTGTACAGTTGTAATGATCTGACATTGTACTTTAAGCAGTATAGTATTGTTTTAAGGTAGATTATAATGTTGTAAACTGTGTATTGTAAAAAAAAGTATAAAAGCAAAACAAGGGGGGGTATAACTAATAAGTCAATAATGGAGATAAAATGGAAACATAAAAATACTCAAGCCGGGCTTCCCTGGTGGCGCAGTGGTTGGGAGTCCGCCTGCCGATGCAGGGGACACGGGTTCATGCCCCGGGCTGGGAAGATCCCACCTGCTGTGGAGTGGCTGGGCCCATGAGCCATGGCCACTGAGCCTGCGTGTCCGGAGCCTGTGCTCCGCAACGGGAGAGGCCACAGCAGTAAGAGGCCCGTGTATCACACACACACACAAAAAATACTCAAGCCAACAGAAAACAGGAAAAAAGGAAAGAAGAACACATGAAATATAAAGCAGGTAGGAAGATGCTAGATTTAAATGCAAACATGTAAACAGTTATATTAAGTGTAAAAGGTCTAAACACCCCATTAAAAGACAAAGATTCTAATACTGTATTTAAAAACAAAGCAAGCCCCAACTGTATGTTGTATACAAAAACCTATTTTTAAATATAAAGATACAAGTAGGAAAAATAAAACAATAGAAAGAGATATGTCATGCAAATGCTAGTCCAAAAAAGCTAGTGTGTCTGTATTATTATAAGAGTAGACCTTAGAGCAAGAAATATTAACAGGTATAAATAAAGGTATTCCACAATGATAAAGGGGTAATTTTATCAAGAAGACATGACAATTGCAAATTTGTATACATCTAATAAGGGTGCTTCAAAATACATGAAGCAATAAGGACTTAAACATAAGACATGACACCATAAAATTCTTAGAAGAGAATATAGGCAAAACATTCTGACCTAAATCGTACCAATGTTTTCTTAGGTCAGTCTTCCAAGGCAACAGAAGAAAAACAAAAATAAACAAATGGGACCTAATCAAACTTACAAGCTTTTACATAGCAAAGGAAACCATTAAAAAAAAAAAGACAACCTATGGAATGGGAGAAAATATTTGCAAATGATGTGACTGACAAGGGCTTACTCTCCAAAATATATAAACAGCTCACACAAGTCAACAACAACAACAAAAAAACCCAATCAAAAAATGAGAAGACCTTAATAGACATTTCTCCAAAGAAGACATACAGATGGACAGTAGGCACATGAAAATATGCTCAACATCAGTAATTATTAGAGACATGCAAATCAAAACTACAATGAGGTACCACCTCACATGGGTCAGAACGGCCATCACTAAGAAGTCTACAGAGGGGATGGCGTCAAGACGGCAGACTAGGAGGACATGGAGTTTGCATCTCTGCACAACTAGGGCACCTACCAGGCACTGTGGGGGGGGGGACCATGGACACCAAAGGGGATGGGAGGAACCCCTGAGGAACCCGGTAGGACATGACAGGGAGGAAGGGAGAGGAGTGAGGCAGGACAGGAATGGCGCCCCTGAGGGATGGCTGGGGGAGTGGAGGGGTTCCCATGCCCAGAGGGGCCCACCCATGGTTAGGGGATCAACTGGGACAGGGGAGACCCTCGGGAGAGCAGAGGATGGGAAGGGAACATGGCCAGTGTTTACCCTGCCCTCTTGGGCCCCGGGAGCCTGCTGAGGTCCCAGGCAAATCCTCCGCCCTCTGAGGCTCCCTCTGGCTGCGCTGAACCTAAGTCCCGCCCCCACCCCCCACCCCCCAGGGCCTTACCTCTAAACTCCACACTCCTGAGGCCCCCCTCGGCCGTGGCTGCCTTTCCTGGCCACAGGGGTCCTGAGCCTAAGCTCCGCCCCTGCCCTAAGCCCCACCCCCTCCTAAGCCCTGTGTAAGCTCCACCCCACCCCACAGTCAAGGCCTTTTCCAGCCATTTTTTCTTTTAGGTTGTGGTTGTTTTACCTTGTTGTTGTTTCATTTATGTATTTTTTCTAATAAATTTTTAATTTTTCTAATTTTATTTTATTCTTTATACTTTGTTATTGTTCTGCTCCTTTTGGCTTGTTCCACACACACCCCCCCCCCCGTTTTTTTCTTTCTTTTTTCTGTTATGGCTCTGTTTTACCTTGTTGTAGTTGTTTCACTTTTATTTTTATATTTCCTAATACATTTTTAATTTTCTAATTTTATTTCTTATTCTTTGTTATTGGACTGCTCCTTTTTCTTTCTTTTCTTTTGCTGTGCCACACAGCTGGTGGGATCTTGGTTCCCAGGCTGGGGGTCAGGCCTGAGCTCCTGTGGTGGGAGCACCAAGTCCAAACCACTGGACCAACAGAGAACCTCAGATCCCAGGGAATGTTAATTGGAGTAAAGTCTCCTGGAGGTCCTCATCTCGGCACCAAGACTTGACTCTACTCAACTGCCTGCAAACTCCAGTGCTGGACGCCTCAGACCATACAACCAGTAAAACAAGAATACAGCCCCACCCATCAAAAAAAATGAGATGACAAAAAAATATGTTACAGACGAAGGAGCAAGGTAAAAACCTACAAGACCAAATAAAGGAAGAGGAAAGAGGCAACCTACCTGAAAAAGAATTCAGAGTAATGATAGTAAAGATGATCCAAAATCTCGGAAATAGAATGGAGGCATGGATCGAGAAACTACAAGACATGTTTAACAAAGACCTAGAAGAACTAAAGAGCAAACAAACAGTGATAAACAACACAATAACTGAAATGAAAAATACACTAGAAGGAAACAATACTAGAATACCTGAGGCAGAAGAACAAATAAATGAGCTGGAAGTCAGAATGGTGGAAATTACTGCCAAGGAGCAGAATAAAGAAAAAAGAATGAAAAGAATTGAGGAAAGTCTCAGAGACATCTGGGACAACAATAAATGAACCAACATTCGAATTATAGGGGTCCCAGAAGAAGAGAAAAAGAAAGGGGCTGAGAAAATATTTGAAGAAATTATAGTCAAAAACTTCTTTAACATGGGAAAGGAAATAACCACCCAAGTCCAGGAAGCACAGAGAGTCACATACAGGATAAACCCTAGGAGAAACACACCAAAACACATATCAATCAAACAAACAAAAATTAAATTCAAAGAAAAAAATATTTAAAGCAGCAAGGGAAAAATCAACAAATAACATACAAGGGAATCCCCACAAGGTTATCAGCTGATTTTTCAGCAGAAACTTTGCAGACCAGAAGGCAGTGGCAGGATATATTTAAAGTGATGAAAGGGAAAAACCTACAACCAAGATTTCTCTACCCAGCAAGGATCTCATTCAGATTTGATGGAGAAATTAAAACCTTTACAGACAGGCAAAAGCTGAGAGAGTTCAGCACCACCAAACCAGCTTTACAGCAAATGCTAAAGGAACTTCTCTAGGCAAGAAACACAAGAGAAGGAAAAGACCTACAATAACAAACCCAAATCAATTAAGAAAATGGTAACAGGAACATACATTATCAGTAATCATCCTGAATGTAAATGGATTAAACGCTTCACCCAAAAGACACAGTATGGCTGAATGGATACAAAAAAGACCTGTATATATGCTGTCTACAAGAGACCCACTTCAGACCTAGGGACACATACAGACTGAAAGTGAAGGGAAGGAAAAATATATTCCATGCAAATGGAAAACTGGAGTAGCAATACTTGTATCAGATAAAATAGACTTTAAAATAAAGATTGTTAGGGCTTCCCTGGTGGCTCAGTGGTTGAGAGTCTGCCTGCCGATGCAGGGGACACGGGTTCGTGCCCTGGTCTGGGAAGATCCCACATGCCACGGAGTCGCTGGCCCGTGAGCCATGGCCACTGAGCCTGCACGTCTGGAGCCTGTGCTCCGCAATGGGAGAGGCCACAACAGTGAGAGGCCCGTGTACCGCAAAAAATAAAAAAAATAAAGAATAAAGACTGTTACAAGAGATAAGGAAGGACACTACATAATGATCAAGGGATCAATCCAAGAAGAAAACATAAAAATTATATTTATGCATCCAACATAGGAGCACCTCAATACATAAGGCAAATGCTAACAGCCATAAAAGGGGAAATTGACAGTAACACAGTAATAGTGGGGGACTTTAACACCCCACTTATACCAATGGACAGATCATCCGGACAGAAAATAAATAAGGAAACACAAGCTTTAAATGACACAATAGACCAGATAGACTTAATTGATATTTATAGGACATTCCACCTGAAAGTGGAAGAATGCATTTTCTTTTCAAGTGCACATGGAACATCCTCCAGGATAGATCACATCTTGGGTCACAAATCAAGCCTCGGAAAATTTAAGAAAATTGAAATCATATCCAACATCTTTTCCAACCACGACACTATGAGATTAGACATCAATCACAGGCAAAAAACTGTAAAATACACAAACATATGGAGGCTAAATAGTGCTCTGCTAAATAACCAAGAGATCACTGAGGAAATCAAAGAAGAAATTTAAAAAAAATACCTAGAAACAAATGACAATGAAAACATGAGGATGCAAAACCTATGGGACACAGCAAAAGCAGTTCTAAGAGGGAAGTTTACAGCAATTCAATCTCACCCTAAGAAACAAGAAAAATCTCAATCTAACCTTACACCTAAAACAACTAGAAAAAGAACAAAGAAAACCCAAAGTTAGTAGAAGGAAAGAAATCATGAAGATCAAAGCAGAAATAAATGAAATAGAAAAGAAGAAAACAATAACAAAGATCAATAAAACTAAAAGTTGGTTCTTTGAGAAGATAAACAAAATTGATAAACCTTTAGCCAGACTCATAAGAAAAAAAGAGGAGAGGATGCAAATCAATAAAATTAGAAATGACAAAGGAGAAATTACAACTGACACTGCAGAAAGACAAAGGATCATAGGAGACTACTACAAACAACAATATGCCAGTACAACGGACATCCTGGAAGAAATGGACAAATTCTTGGAAAGGTACAACTTTCCAAGACTGAACCAGGAAGAATTAGAAAATATAAACAGACCAATGAAATTGAAACTGTAATTAAAAATCTTCCAACAAACAAAAGTCCAAGACCAGATGGCTTCACAGGTGAATTCTATCAAACATTTAGAGTTAACACCTATCTTTCTCAAACTCTTGCAAAAAAGTGCAAAGGGTGGAACACTCCCAAACTCATTCTATGAGGCCACCATCACCCTGATACAAAAACCAGACAAAAATATCACAAAGAAAATTACAGACCAATATCACTGATGAATATAGACACAAACATCCTCAACAAAATACTAGCAAACTGAATCCAACAATACATTAAAAAGATCATACAGGGACTTCCCTGGTGGCCCCGTGGTTAAGAATCTGTCTACCAATGCAGGGGACATGGGTTCAATCCCTGGTCCGGGAAGATCCCACATGCCGTAGAGCAACAAAGCCCATGTGCCACAACTACTGAGCCCATGCTCTAGAGCTCACGAGCCACAACTACTGAGCCCACGTGCTCCAACTACTGAAGCCTGCACACCTAGAGCCTGTGCTCTGCAACAAGAGAAGCCACCGCAATGAGAAGCCCATGCACCACAAGGAAGAATAGTCTCGGCTCGCTGCAACTAGAGAAGCCTGTGCGCAGCAACAAAGACCAACACAGCCAAAAATAAAATTAATAAATTAAAAAGAAATTTAGTAACCATTTCTCCCTTTAAAGTAATTCACCATGTTAATAAGAGACTTAAAAAAATGATCATATGGCCATTTCAATAACTATACGAAAAGTATTTGACAAAACTGAACAACCATTCATGATTAACACTTTCAATAAACTACGAATAGAAAGGCAACGTCCTCAAACTGATAAACGACATCTATAAGAATGCTACAGCTAGCATCATATTTAATATTGAAAGAATGAATGCTTTTATGATGTCCAATCTCACTACTTCTATTCAGTATTGGACTGAAGGTCCAAGTTAGTGCAAAAACTAATAGGTGTACAAATTGGAAAGAAAGAAAACTACTTACAGATGACATCATCATGATTTAAAACACAGTGTATTAACAGAAAAGTTGAAGTACAGTAAGGCCAACAGATCAGGAGAAAATTGCCATTGAAAAAATATAGACAATTAACCACCTTGGTGTATTTCTTGGGTCAAGGTGGTAGGTATGGCAGTTGTGCTCTTCGAGGATATGAACTGATAGTTTTGTAAAGTATATGTAAAGATTCTTGATGTTTGTGTATAACTGAGGAGGGGGTCTGTGTGCAACCTATTTCTGTTGCAAATAGGTTTTAAACCATATGGCCTGATTTGAGCGTATGTCATTAACACTTACTGACCGGGGGATTTTTGCAGATACTAACGCCTGTGGCCGTAATACGTCTCTGGTCAAAAATGTGTTAATAGGGTGTCAGGTCATTTGCCAATTGAAATATCCAGCATTAGCCTGTAGGCAGGTCCTCTACTTTGACCAGTTACCGTGGTCCCTCGACCTCAAGGGCAAAGGATTTGTTGGTGGTAGGCAAGCTGGCAAGGTCTTTGGATCATAGGGCCTGTATCAACAAAACTTGATGGCACGCAGGTCTCAGCATTTGTCATGTGTGGTTGAAACAATGGCTTCCTTGGAAGGTTTGAGTCTCTTGACTGCAAACCAATGAAAGCACCCAAACCCACAGTAACCAGACCAACAGTCAACAGTAGGGTGTGCAGCTGCACTTGAGAGGCTTTGCCGTATGATGTTGAGTTTCCTTGGCACATATAACTATCAAGGAAGGTTTGTCTGGCTGCATCATTATCTGATACTGTGTTGTTATGGGTGTAATTGTGTTCACCCCCTTCCCAACAAATTCATATGTTGAAGTCCTAACATCCAGTACCTCAGAATGTGACCCTCTTTGGAGAGAAGGTCCTTAAAGAGGTGATTATGTTAAAATGAGGTCTTTGGTGGGGGTTGGGATCTGAATACAATATGACTGGTATCCTTATAAGGGGAGGAAATTTAGACACACACAGAGACACCAGGTATGCATCACACAAAGAAAAGGCCATGTGAGGACAGAGCAAGAAAGGGCCATCTGCAAGGCAGAGGGAGACATCCCAGAAGCAGACAGACCTGCTGATACCTTGATCTTGGACTTCTAGCACCCGGAACTGGGATAAGAAATCTGTTGTTTAAGCCACCCAGTTTATGGTATTTTGTTAATGACAGCCACAGTAAATTAATACAGTGTTGAATGAATTATGTCCAAACGTGATTTTTTTTTTAATGTACTAAGTGGAGTTTTCTATCTTGCATTTTTGGTAGGCCACTCTGTCTGTGGGGATGGCCCTGGAATACTAATTTCCTGAAGAGGATCAGAGGGAGAACACAAATTATCAACCCCTTATAACTGGAACATTTAGCAAAGTTTTGGGGTGGTAGAATTTTAGGCTCAAATATGTCCCAGGAGAATATGCACCCTCAATCTGGTTTTCAGCCCCCATTTGGTGGGGGTGGCCAAGATAAAACATTTATAAAGACGGGGGTGATATTATTAAAGGGCCTCATATATAAATGAGTCTTTATACACATGGAGGTCAGACATAACCCACTTTTTTTTTTGCCACACCACACAGCATGTAAGATCTTAGTTCCTGGACCACAGATTGAACCCATGCCCCCTGCAGTATAAGCGTAGAGTCTTAACTACTGGACCGCCAGGGAAGTCCCTATAACCCACCTTAAACACGGGAAAGGGCGCTGAGAAAAATTTTTAATGTTGGTGTGAATCAGCCAAGGAGCTCTGAATTAAGATAAAGTAAGGTCTGGGACAAGACAGAGACCCATTTATGAATCCATTTGCTGAACTGGAATTTGAAAAGGAGTTGTTTGAGGTGACCTTTCTGTCTTTTAATTAAATGGGCTATCTGGGACCCATCAGGGACATAAGTTCCATTGAATGCCTTTTCCAAGAGCTAGCAATGTGTATTTTGGAAAGTGAAATATGTATCTTGGTTACTAGCAGTAAGTTCTATAATTCTGAAGGAGTGCCCTGGCAAGGCCTTGTATCGTGGCTTTAGTGTATGTAGAGACATGTGTGATTCGATTTATGTCCTGGGCATCTGTAAGGCAAGAGATTCTCAGAGTCCTTTACCCTAGAGCAAACAATTTTTAGGCAGTGGTCCAGCAATTTGATAAATGTGAAGATGGTTCCATTTGTTGGCCAGGGCATCCAGCACTGAGAAGACTGCCTGAAGTTTGACCAAGTGTGTTGATGCTTGGGTCCCATCCTTCATCAAGGACTTCCTGGTTAAGGGATGGAAAGCAGCAGCATTCCCCTGAGCTCCATCACATGGGTGGTGGCAGCACCCTCACGCAGTCCACCATCTCCCATTGCTGTTCACTTGGTTTATCCCAAGGCAGCCAAGGGATCTGGCAGGTGATGGAGGATAGGGTAGGTCACCCCTTCCTGTAGGTGCAATATGACAGAAGACTATGATTTGTATCCTATGTAATACACTAACAGAACTTAAAGGAGACTAGACCTATGTAAATGGAGAGATGTCATTTTTCTTGGATAAGACAGATTGTTCAAATGTCAATTCTCCCTAGATTGATCTATAGCTGTGACACAGTCACCTTCAAAATCTCCTCAGGCTTTCCTGTAGATATTGACAAGTGGATTCTAGAATTTACATGGAAAACTTGGGACTTCCCTGGTGGTCCTGTGGTTAAGACTCTGCCCCTCCACTGCAGGGGGCACCGTTTCCATCCCTGTTCAGGGAACTAAGATCTCACATGCTGCGGGGTGCGGCCCAGAAACAAAAACAAAAGGCCGTTGATTGTTGATTCATAAACACACAAGCCCAAGCTATGCAGAGGGCAATGCTGGGTGGCCCATTTATAGAAAAAAACCACATCATTTAATAAATAAATAAATAGGGCTCCCATGGTGATGCAGTGGATAAGAATCCACCTGCCGACGCAGGGGACACAGGTTCGAGCCCTGGTCCAGGAAAATCCCACATGCCACAGAGCAACTGAGCCCGTGTGCCACAACTACTGAGCCTGCACTCTAGAGCCTGTGAGCCACAACTACCAAGCCCGCGTGCTACAACTACTGAAGCACGCCTAGAGGCCGTGCTCCGCAACAAGCCACCGCAATGAGAAGCCTGCGCACCGCAAAGAGTAGCCCCACTCGCCACAACTAGAGAAAGCCCGCACCAGCAATGAAGACCCAACACAGCCAAAAATAAAAATTAAAATATAACTTTTTTAAATAAAAATTTATATGGAAAAATCATAGGCTTTAGAACACCTCTAACAATTTTTAAAAAGAAAATTAGAAGACACACTGCTTAATTTCAGGACTTACTCTAAAGCTATGGCAATCAAGACAGGTTGACATTAGGATGGAAATAGACATATAGCTCAATGAGACAGAGTAGAAAATCCATAGCTAGTATCACATATATACTGTCAGTTAATTTTTGACAAAAGTACCAAGGTAATTCAATGGAGAAAGTTGTTTTTCAACAAATGTTACTGGAATAATTGAACAACCTTATGTTAAAATATATGAGCCTTGATCCTTTGTACCATATTTACAAATTTACTCAGAATGTATCATAGACCTGCGTGTAAAGCGGGAGCTATAAAGCTTATAACATAGAAGAAAACCTTTATGAACATGGGTTAGTCAAAGATTTCTTATATTGGACACAGAAAAGATGAAATCAAAAGACACTCGGTAAGCTTGATAAATCCTATTTCATTAAAGATACTATTTCAAAGTTTAAAAGTTAAGATGCATAATAAGAGAAAATATTTATAAGACATAAATCTGATGAAGGACTTGTACCCAGAATATACAAGGAACTCTTGCAATTCAATGAAGACAAATAATCCAATTTTTTTTAATGGAAAAAATATTTGAACACTTTCAAAAGACACAGGAATGACCAATAAGCGCATGAATGTGCTCAACATCATTAGTCAATAAGGAAATGCAAATTAAAACCATAGTAGTGGGCTTCCCTGGTGGCGCAGTGGTTGAGAGTCCGCCTGCCGATGCAGGGGACGCGGGTTCGTGCCCCAGTCCGGGAAGATCCCACGTGCCGCGGAGCAGCTGGGCCCGTGAGCCGTGGCCACTGAGCCTGTGCGTCCGGAGCCTGTGCTCCGCAACGGGAGAGGCCACGACAGTGAGAGGCCCGCG
>RJWK010038435.1:0-20788 GCA_004363435.1 Platanista minor | reverse complement strand
TGTGTGTGTGTGTGTGTGTGTGTGTGTGTGTATATATATCTATCTCACATCTTCGTATCCATTAATCTGGGTTTTCTTCTTTCTTTTTTGTATTTATTGTGGTAAGAACAGTTAACATGAGATCTACCCTCTTAACAGATTTTTAAGAGTACAATACATTTATTGTTATCTATAGGCACATTGTGGTAATGCAGATCTCTAGAATTCATCCATCTTACACAACTGAAATTTTATACAAGTCAATTAGCAACTCCCCATTTGCCCCTCTCCCCAGCCCCTGGCAAGCATCATTCTATTTCTTGCTTCTGTGAGTATGACTATTTTGGATATCTCATATAAGTGAAATCATGCAGTATTTGTCCTTTTGTGACTGGCCTATTTCACTTAGCATAATGTCCTCAAGGCACATCCATGTTGCAGCATATTGTGGGATTTCCTTATTTTTTAAGGCTGAACAGTATTCCATTGTATGTGTATACCACATTTTCTTTTTTTTTTAAATACATCTTTATTGGAATATAACTGCTTCACAATACTGTGTTAGGTTCTGCTGTACAACAAAGTGAATCAGCCATATGCATACATATATCCCCATACCCCCTCCCTCTTGAGCCTCCCTCCCACCATCCCTATCCAACCCCTCTAAGTTGTCGCAAAGCACCGAGCTGATGTCCCTGTGCTATGCTGCTGCTTCCCACTCGGTATCTATTTTACTTCTGGTAGTGTATATATGTTGATGCTACTCTCACTTTGCCCCAGCTTCCCCCTCCCCGCAGTGTCCTCAAGTCCCTCCTCTATGTCTACGTCTTTATTCCTGCCCTGTCACTATGTTCATCAGTACCATTTTTTGTTTTTTAGATTCCATATATATGCATTAGCATACGGTATTTGTTTTTCTCTTTCTGACTTACTTCGCTCTGTATGACAGACTCTAGGTCCATCCACCTCACTACAAATAACTCAATTTCATTTCTTTTTATGGCTGAGTAATATTCCATTGTATATGTGTACCACATCTTCTTTATCCATTCATCTGTCGATGGACACTTAGGTTGCTTCCGTGTCCTGGCTATTGTAAATAGTGCTGCAATGAACATTGTAGTACATGAATCTTTTTGAATTATGGTTTTCTCAGGGTATATGCCCAGTAGTGAGATTGCTGGATCATTTAGTAGTTCTATTTTTAGTTTTTTAAGAGACCTCCATACTGTTCTCCATAGTGAGAACTGAGGGTTGTCTTTTTGTCTTGTTTATGGTTTCCTTTGCTGTGCAAGAGTTTAAGTTTAATTAGGTCCCATTTGTTTATTTTTGTTTTTATTTTCATTACTCTAGAGGGTGGGTCAAAAAAGATTTTGCTGTGGTTTATGTCAAAGAGTGTTTTTCCTATGTTTTCCTCTAAGAGTTTTATAGTGTCTCGTCTTACACTGAGGTCTTTAATTCATTTGGAGTTTATTTTTGTGTATGGTGTTAGGTAGTGTTTTAATTTCAATCTTTTACAGGTAGCTGTCCAGTTTTCCCAGAACCACTTATTGAAGAGGCTGTCTTTTCTCCATGGTATGTTCTTGCCTCCTTTGTTGTAAATTAGGTGACTATATGTGTGTGTGTTTATCTCTGGGCTTTCTATCCTGTACCATTGAACTATATTTCTCTTTTTCTTTTTGTGCCAGTACCATACTGTCTTGATTACTGTAGCTTTATAGTGTAGTTTGAAGTCAGGGAGCCTGATTCCTCCAGCTCCATTTTTCTTTCTCGAGATTGCTTTAGCTATTTGGGGTCTTTTGTGTTTCCACATGAATTGTAAAATTATTTGTTCCAATTATGTGAAAAATGCCATTGGTAATTTGATAGGGATTGCATTGAATCTGTAGATTGCTTTGGGTAGTATAGTCATTTTCACAATATCATTTCTTCCAATCCAAGAACGTGATATATTTCTCCATCTGTTTATGTCATCTTTGATTTCTTTCATCAGTGTTTTATAGTTTTCTGAGTACAAGTCTTTCACCTCCTTAGGTAGGTTTATTCCTAGGCATTTTATTCTTTTTGTTATGATGGTAAATGGGATTGTTTCCTTAATTTCTCTTTTTTGATAATTTGTTGTTAGTGTATAGAAATGCAACAGATTTCAGTATATTAATTTTGTGTCCTGCAACGTTACCAGATTCATTGACAAGCTCTAGCAGTTTTCTAGGGGTGTCTTTAGGATTTTCTATGTATATTATCATGTTATTTGCAAACAGTAACAGTTTTACTTCTTCCCTTTCAATTTGGATGCCTTTTATATGTATTTATTCTTGTCTGTTTGCTGTGGCTAGGACTTCCAACACTATGTTAAATAAAAATAGTGAAAGTGGGCATCCTTGTCTTGTCCCTGATCTTAGAGGAAATGCTTTCATCTTTTCACCATTGGGTATGTTGTTAGCTGTGGGTTTGTCATATATGGCCTTTATTATGTTGAGGTGTGTCCCCTCTATGCCCACATTTTAATTATAAATGGATATTGAATTTTGTCAAAATGTTCTTCTGTATCTATTGAGATGATCATATGGTTTTTATTCTTCAGTTTGTTAATGTGGTGTATCATATTGATTGATTTGCAGATATTGAAAAATCCTTGCATCCCTGAGATAAATCCTGCTTGATCATGGTATAGATCCTTTCAATGTATTGTTGGATTTGGTTTGCTAATATTTTGTTGAGGATTTTTTCATCTATGTTCGTCAGTGATATTGGACCGTAATTCTCTTTTTTGTGATATCTTTGTCAGCTTTCAGTATCAGGGTGATGCTGGCCTCATAGAATGAGTTTGGAGGCATTCCTTTCTCTGCCATTAGTTGGAATGGTTTGAGAAGGATAGGTGTTAACTCTTCTCTAAACGTTTGGTAGAATTCCCCTGTGAAGCCATCAGGTCCTGGACTTTTGTTTTTGGGGAGTTTTTTGATTACTGATTTGATTTCATTACGGGTAGTTGGTCTGTTCCTATTTCCTATTTCTTCCTAGTTCAGTCTCTGGAGATTGTACATTTGTAGGAATTTTTCCATTTCTTCTATGTTGTCCAATTTATCGGCATATAGTTGTTTTTTATTAACCTCTTATGATCCTTTATATTTCTGTGGTGTTGGTTTAGCTTCTCTTTTTTTTTACTTATGATTTTTATTGGCTTGGGTCCTCTCACTTTTTTTCTTGATTAGTCTGGTGAAAGGTTCCTCAATTTTCTTTTTCTTTTCAAAGAACCAGCTCTTAATTTCATTGATCTTTTCTATTTTTTTGTTTAATCTCTATTTCAGTTATTTATTCTCTGATCTTCAGGGTATGTTTTCCTTCTACTTATTTTGGGTTTTGTTTATTCTTTTATTTTGTTCCTTTAGGTGTAAGGTTAGGATGTTTATTTTAGATTTTTTTTGTTTCCTAAGGTAAGCTTATATCACTATAAACTTCCCTTTTAGAACTACTTTTGCTGTGTCCTATAGGTTTTTGGATTGTGGTGTTTTCATTTTCATTTGTCTCCAGATATTTTTAAAATTCTCCTATGATTTGTTCAGTGATCCACTGGTTGCTTAGTAGTATACTGTTTAGGCTCCACGTGTTTGTGTCTTTTTGCAGTTTTTTTTTCTAGTAGTTTATTTCTAGTCTCATAGTGTTGTGGTAAGAAAAGATGCTTGATATGATTTCAAATTTCTTAAATTTATCAGGTTTGTTTTGTAGCCTAGTATATGATCTATCTTGGAGAAATGTTCCATGAGCACTTCTGTACAGCGCAATGTATATTCTGCTGCTTTTGGATGGAATTTTCTATATATGTCAATTAAGTACGTGTGGTCTAATGTGTCTTTTAGGGCCAGTGTTTCCTTATTGATTTTCTGTCTGGATGATTTGTCCATTGATGTAAGTGTAGTGTTAAAATCCCCTACTCTTGTGTTACTGTCAATTTCTCCCTTTATGTCTGTTCATATTTGCTTTATGTATTTAGGTGCTACTATATTGAGTGTATATATATTTACTATTGTTATATCTTCTTCTTGGATTGATCCCTTGATCATTAGGTCATGTCTTTCTTTGTCTCTTGTTACAGTCTTCATTTTAAAGTCTATTCTGCCTGATATAAGTATTGCTACCCTGGATTTTTTTAAATTTCCATTTGCATGGAATACTTTTTTCCATCTTCTCACTTTTAGTCTGTGTGTGTCTTTAGAGCTAGTGGGTCTCTTGGAAGTAACATATATATGGGTCTTGTTTTGTATCCATTCAACCACTCTGTCTTTTGATTGCAGCATTTCATCTTTATTCATTTAAAGTAGTTATTGATAAGTATGTACTTATTGTCATTTTGTTAATTGTTTTCAGATTTGGGGGGTAATTCTTTTTAGTTTTCCTTTTTTCTTCTTTTGTTCTCTTCCCTGTGACTGATGACTATCTTTACTGTTATGTTTGTATTCCTTTCTCTTCTGTGTGTGTATGTAATATAGATTTTTGATTTCTGTTACTGTGAGGTTTATATAATCAAACTATATGTATTTGTGTGATTAATTTGGTGATCTCTTAATTTCAAAAGAATTTTTTAAACCCTGCTCTTTTATTCCTCTTGTGCCTCAATTTCTGTTTTAGACATCATATTTTATATCATTTTGTTTTCTATATTTCATTACTACTTATTGTGTATATAGATAATTTTACTACTTCTGTTTTTTACCTTCCTACTACCTTTGTATGTGGTTGATTTACTAACTTTACTGTATATTTTCCTTTACCAATTAGCTTTTTATTTTTGTAAGTTTCGTGTTTCCAGTTGTGGGTTTTTCTTTTCCACTGAGAGAAGTCCCATTAACATTTCTTGTAAAGTTGGTTTGGTGGTGCTGAACTCTTTTAGCTTCATTAGGTCTGTAAAACTTCTGATATGTTCATCAAATATGAATGAGAGACTTGCCAGTTAGAGTATACTTGGTTGTAGATTTTCCCCTTTCAACAGTTTAAATATATTGTGCCACTCCCTCTGGCCTGCAATTTCTGCTGAAAAGTCAGCTCGTGGCCTTATGGGAGTTCCCTTGTATGTTTCTTGTTGTTTTCCCTTGTTGCTTTTAATATTTTCTCTTTATATTTAATTGTTGCTATTTTAATTACAATGTATGTTGATGTGGTCCCCCTCAGGGGTTATCAGGGCTAGTTCCAGTCACCGGTATGCAGAACCAGATCCTGAGATCTCTGGATACAGGGCTATGGGTGTCCTGAAGCTGGTGTCAGCCCACTAGTGGGTGGGATTGGATCTTGGGGCCACTGGCTGAGGGGCTCAAGGTGTCCCCTTGGCCTATAGTTGGCCTGCTGTTGTGCATGGCTGGAGCCCAGTGGGGTCCCAGAGCTGATGCCAGCCTGCTGATGTATTGGCTGGGTCCTGACAAGGCAGCTGAGGGGCTGCAGTGTTCCTGGGGCTGCTGCCCAGTAGATTCTGGGGCTCGTGTCTGCCCACTGGTGGGTGGAGCTGGGTCTCTGGCTTCAGGACCCTATGATTTCCTGAGACTAGTGCCTGCACACTGGTGTGCGGGGCTGGGTCCTGGGCCCACTGGTAGACAAGGATGTCCAGGGGCAGCTGTGGGCTCAGGTGGTCTTAAGTCAGGCTGCCTGCTGGTGGGTGGGGCTGTGTCCCTGCTTGCCTAGGTGCTGGGCCTGAGGCATCCAAGTGCTGGTGCCTATAGGCTGGTGGGTGGGGGTAGGGCTGGATCCCAAGGCTAATAAGCTAGAGGGAGAATTCCAAAATGGTGCTTGCCAGCACCAGAGTCCCTGTGGTAGAATGAACTCCCCCAAATTGCTACCAGCAGTGTCAGTGTCCCCAGGATGAGATCCAGTTGCCTCTTGCCTCCCCTGGACTCTCCAAAATCAGCAGGTAGGTCTAACCCAGACTTCTTTCAAATTTCTGCTCTTCCCTGTGGTTGTGAGATTTTATGTGCACCCTTTAAGATGCAGTTTCTATATCCCACAGCCCTCTGGGTCTCCTGAAAGTAAGCCCCACTGCCCTTATAGCCAAATGTTCTAGGGGCTTGTCTTCCTGGTGCAGAACTCCTGGGCTGGGGAGCCTGATGTGGGGCTCAGATTCCTTGCTCCTTGGGTAGAATCTCTGCAAATGTAATTAGCCTCCCAATTGTGGGTTGATCACCCAGCGATCTGGGTTTTTACTGTACTACGTCTTAGCCATCTTGTGGTTCCTTCTTTATATCATTAGTTGTAGAAGATATTTTCTGGTAGATTCTGGTATTTCTCACCAATAGTTCCTCTGTAAATAGTTATAATTTTGGTGTGCCTGTGAGAGAAGGTGAGCTCAGGGTCTTTCTACTCCACCATTATGTTTAATCTCTCAATGTTATCGTCTTTGATAAGAACAACATTGAATATTAACAAGATCTTAATTCTTCCTAGATTAATTTATGAATTTAAGGTAATACAAAATATTTCAAGAATTTTTTTAGGTGTGGAGGATATATTATAAAATAATTCTAAATTGTATCTGGGTAAACAATAAATTTTGAAAAAGTAAGAGGTATTGCTCTCTCAGATATTAAAACATATTAAACAGTTTCATTGGTATAGTATATCGATGACATATGCATAACGATTTCAGCAAAGAATCACAGAAAATTATCCCTCATAGTTACCTGAAATAAAAAAGAACTAAGTGGCTGGAGAAAGATTACAGGATGAGGCTTTCCTGACTCACTGAGAAACTTTCTATACTGTTTAAATTTTCTCACTGTGGATATGTATTAACTACTGTGAAAAAAATGTGAAAAGTGATTAATCAGGATGGGGGGATTATTTGTCTTTTTTGTTTGTATGCTTCCTTTTATACTTTCTCTTTAAAAAGAATGCAGTATATAGTTGGCCCTTGAACAACATGGGTTTGAACTGCACAAGTCTGTTTACATGTGGATATTTTTCACTATATATGCACTACAGTACTATATGATACACAGTTGGTTGAATCTGAGGATGCAGAGCCACGGACATGTGGATTTTGGAGGGTCTGCTTCCCTATCCCCAGCTTTGTTCAAGGGTCAACTGTCAATGCAGGAAAAAAACCCCAAAAGAACACGCTAGATGGAAACAGATCATTGTCCGTATAAATATTTCACATGTGATAAAGGAGAGACCAAAAACAGAGGGAAATGGGAGAAGCAGTTGCCAAATAGGGTTATAGGAAGGAGACAGTGACTCAGAATTCAGGGAGCTCCTCACATCGTATCATATCACAAAATAAATTCCAGTTAGATAAAATTGTTATATGCTAAAAATCATCATTAAATTTAAAAACTCTAAGAAATTAAAGAATTTCATCTTACCTTGTGGGGAATGACTTTCCAACCTTATGAAGAATGAGAAATGTTTGCACAGGTTGACTACTCAATGTCAAAATTGATGAACAGATATGAACCCAAACTGGATGTGCATGTGTGTGTAGACAGTAGAAAAGCACTTCTACCAGTTGACCCCAAAATTCTACGTCTTCTAAGAAGCCACTATACAAATATGATCAGCTATCTGGACTAAGGCTTATTTTCATGTATGTTCAGTATAATAATAATTTTGTAACAAAGTTGATATTCCTATTATTACGAGGAACGGCTTACTGTATTATTTTACAACTATGCAGTGGAATATTATGCAGCCTTCATTCAATCATTCAACAAATATGGGAGTGCCCACTTTGGGCTTCCTTGTTCTAGACTGAGGAAAGAGTGAGAACTGGACAGATGATAAATAGCACCAAATAAATAAATAAATAAATAAATAAATAAATTGCACAATATTGCATAGAGCTGACAGTCTACCATATCAGGGTAGCAGGTTCCTTTCCCCTTCAGGACCCTGATTTCCCTCTATCACCACTTCCCCATGGGACAGGAGACCTGACCAATATTGGTCTTTCCCTGTTTCTACTGCAGTCCTGGGCAAGAAGAAAGCTCACCGCACACTCACCAGTAAATGCTTTGCTTCCACTGGAGACTGTACCATGACACCTGTCAGCTTGTCCTGCTCCTGGTCTTCTAGGTCCTTCTTGGCCACCAGAATGGACAGCAAATCTCTGTTGATCAGCATGTTGTTATGGGCATTGTCCAGAGCCCCAGGACCTCTTGGGGGACATGAGCACCAGAAAAAGACCTTGGGAAGGCAAGGAGCTGACTCAGGAGTCCATACCCACAGATCCCTGCAGCATCTGGGGGAACACGGTGGGTTCTGCCTCCGCACCTACACCCGTTTGTCCGCCCCCCCCCCCCCCCCCCGCCGAGGTAGGCACAGACTCAACACATCCATGACTCTGCTGATGGCACCAGGACCCTAGTGCTGTGCTAAGGGGGGTTCAGCACCCTTGCTTGACACCCCCCATACCCCAGGGTGCATCCAGGGTTATGGGGTGAAGGTGTCTCACAAACAGTAAGAGGGACAGGGCTGGCACTGCCAACCAGCCTTAGAGCTGCTCTCAACAGGCCAGTTGCTCTCCTACTGTCAGCCCAGAGCCCTCAGGCCACTTGAGAGAGCCAGGGACAACAGTATAGGACAAATTGGGGACCTTGTCCACCCAGGGCCTTCTTGTGGGTGGGAAGCAGTTACTGAGAGCCTGATGCCACCAGGTCCTGGAGAAACCAACTCACCCTGTCCATGCACTTAGGGTCCACACCGTAACCTAGAAAAGAAGAGGCATCCACCTGAGCAGTGGGGAGGGCCCTCTTGCAGCACCAGGGACAGGGTGTGGGCTGGGGGCTCAGACACTGAACAAGGAGCCCCGGGCCTGGTGACAGGGAGCGGGCCATTCCAAATCTGGAGAACCCTCGGGGAGGGAGAAGAGAACGGGGAAAATGGAACCCATGTAAAATCCCTGTGGGGTTCTGCTGAACGACCCTCTCCCCTGACTCTTGTCACCCAGTCAAGGTGCTGACCACCTCTCTGCCCCGGCTGGGGGTCCTAAAGACATTAAGAACTGACCCTGCTCCCCGCCCACCATAGTTGGCTAGGGAGAAGAGGGGACCGTCAGCTGAGATGGGGGATGCATGTGATCCCAGCTTCGTAGGAGCAGGTGAGGTGGGAGGTGGAGGGGGATCCCGGGGAACAAGATCAGAGCCAAGCCAGGAGAAACAGGAGGATTGGGGAGATGGAGGAGGGGGCCAGCACCTCCCCCTTCCCTCCCCGAACCTCACCTTGAACAAAGAACCGCCAGAAAACATAGGCGATCGGCACCAGCAGCAGGAGGGCACCGGCAGTTACAATTCCGATCACCAGCTGTGAATTGCCCGAGGAGGGAGAGGGAGTGGTGGGAAGTCTCCGGCTCACGGTCACTGTCTTTCCAGGAACCAGGGCCTCCCCACTGGCCTGGGTATCTGATTTTTGGTCCACACATTTGAGGTCACTGAAGGGGTTACAGGGCTTGGCCACGACCATCCCATCAGGGCACCTGGGTACAGACACAGGGAGGACATGGAGGGGATCCATCAGGGAAAGCTGGCCAGATGAGGAGAAAGAGGGAACAATCTCTCACCCAGTGTTCCCTGACAAGACAGTGGAGGAGGGACGGGCTCCTACTGTCTGCAGGGCAGGATCCCTTCAGTCCCCCTTGCTGGGGGAGAAGGATCTGGGCTTGTGCACTCCAGACCCTAGGGCTCCTGCTGAGTGTTCAGAGCTGCCCCTTAGGGAGCTGGGCCTTCTCTGCAAGGCCTGCACTGGCCTCCCTGGGCTGCAGGGGAAGCCCGTGTGAGGGGGAATCTCGTCCAAGTCAAGGGTCAGAAGGGTTTGAGCACAAGCCAAGCCTCATCCTCCAGTCACGCTTTAATACAAGGACCCTCTTGTCCTCCACCTGTTGACTCTTCATACCAATCTCAGCCAACACTGGAGCTTCAGAGGAGAGCAAATTACTATTGGCCTCTAAGTCCCTAAATAGGAAAGATTCATTCCCTCTTATTGAGGGAATGAGGGCTGGATGTGAGGTCAGCTGAGATGGCTCAGGGCTTTAAAGGAACCTTGAAGGAGCTACATGCTCAATCTTATTATGACTTGGCTGTGGGTACTTTTGTATTCATGGGCCCTTTCCTGCATAAAACATATTAAAGATTCCATTTTATGACTGAATTGTTATAAAGATGAATATAAGCCCGGCTGCCTTCTACTCATTTTTTCCCCTCTGATACCTTTTTAAAAGAAATTAAAACTTCTATTGACTGCATCATGGATCCTAATCAGTGGCCTATTGTGTCCAGTAGAAAAGCCGACCTGGCCAAAGGGAAGCGGTGCTAAGGAGGTGTGGGAAGGTGCAGGGGGCAGTGCAAGGACATGCAGATGGACCAGGAGGGGCTGCTGCAGGCTCAGGAGACCCCACCAGCACAGGGAAGCCCTGGGGTGGAAGCGGGGCTCTGTGGTATTTCCCTTGAGCTGTTGGGAACCATAGGTTCCCATGTCTCACCCAGTGCTGCACTTCTGGCAGAACTCAGGTGAGTCTTCTCCATGGAAAGTTCCAGGTTTGCACTGACACTGTGTGTCCTTAGTCGCCGTGCAAGGGGTCCTCTCTTCTTCACCTGAAGACAAAGGATAAGGTTTGGGGATACGTTTCCCTCGTGTGACCCTTGACCCTTCTTCACCAACCAAAACCCCACCCACTCAGCTCTCCTCAGCTCACCGTAGCTTTGGGGGTCAAATTCTGCAGCAACACATGTGGGGCACATAAAGGACGGCCCCTGTTCACCTGTCACCAATACTCAGAAGTGTGAGAAAAGGACCATGATTCATTATTTAATGCATTAGGACAAGGAGGGAAATCTTATAGCTCACAGGGTCAGTAGGAAGGGCCAGGTTTAGTCTGAGAGACCCTGGATGGAGAGGAACCCTTGGGTGACTTCCCAAAACCTAACCCTGCTGGAGAGCTGGAGGGGCCCTAAGTTGTAAAGGCTGAGAGAGGCCAAGTCTCTGCCAGGAGCACGGAGCACAGGGCTAAGAGGGGCCTGGCCCAGGACTAGACCCACGTCAAAGCTCAAGCCTAGCACTTTTCCACTTGGCCAGGCCTTTTCTTATGCTGTAACTATACATGTCCCATCCCTCTCCCCCATCAAAGGACAGATTACTTTCCCACCACTTTCATCTGATGATTTAAAAGATTTACATACTCTGTGGCATGCATTATAAAAATAATTTCTATTTTTTGTACTGACCTAAGACATAATCATAAAACGGGGTATGATGAAGACCAAGAAGGACTGGAATTGGAATCCAGATGTCCTGATTCCATGTTGGATACAATTCCCACCTCATCGTGCCTGCACTTGTTATGGGTCCCCATGTTCTGTACCTGATTTACAGATTGTACATGGTAAGCAGGAAGGGAGCATATTCCAGTGATTAGTAAAGTCCACTCCATTTGTACAGGATATACAGTTATTTCCACCTTCTGATACATGGTATCCTGGGAAGGGAGAGAAAATCTGGTGAATGAATCCCCACAGGATTCCCAGGGGCTGGCAGTGGTGACTGGGGGACTCCTCTTTGGGCCATCGACAGAATCCAAACGGGGAAATTCATTTTACCTGGCATCAGCCAGTTCATCAATTCTGCATCTACTATATACCCTTGACTAACATTGCACCATAAATATATTACAAGTCAATATAAGATTCAAATATTATAGGAGCCACATTAAAAGAGCAGAAGGAAACCACTCAAATTAATTTTAATAATGCATTTTAATCAATATATGCAAAATTATATCACTTAAAGATGTAATAAACATAAAACATTCAAATACTTTACATTCATTTTTCAAAGTATGTCTTAGAATCCAGGGATCATTTCTCCCTTACATCACTCACTATTCAGAGTGGCCATATTTCAAGTGCTCAATAGTCACATGGACCTAGTGACTACTAAATTGGACAGCACCATCAGGTCCCTAGAGAGTCACAGAAGAACGTCTTAATCCCTGTCCTCAATGAGTTCCAGGTCAGTGGAAGACAAAAACAAGATCAGGAGTAATATGACAGTCACAGACAAGCCTTCAGTTCAAAGCAATGGAAAGAAAAATGGGTCCTGTATGTAAAGAGTCAAAGAAAGATCCAGAGAAAGTGTGCCTTGGAATACAGAGGCATTCTCCAGGCACTGAGGTGAGACCTTGCAGGAGCTGTTGCTGTCTGGGAACGTATGTCCTGAATCATACAAAAATTGTTTTTGGCTTATTTCACGTAGCACAGGTTTTTGAGGTTCATCCATGTTGTAACATGTGTCCGAATTTCATTCTTTTTTCAGGCTGAATAATATTCCATTGCATGTATATAAAACATTTAGTTTATTCATGCATGAATGGACACTTGGGCTTCTTCCACTTCTTGGCTATGAAGAATACTGCTATGAACATGGGTGTACTACTATCTCTTTGGGACCTCGTTTTTAATTCTTTTGGATATACACCCAGGAGCAGGATTGCTGGATCATATGGTATTTCTAGTTTTTAATATTTTGAGGGGCCACCAAACTGTTTTCCACAACAGAGGCACAATTTTTACAATCTCACAAAGTGTACATGGATTGCAATTTTCCACATCCTCACCAACACATTATTTTCTGTTTTGCAATAATAACCATCAAATTGGTATGAGGTGATAACTCACTGTGGTTTTAATTTGCATTTCTCTTATGATTAATGATGTTGAGCATCTTCCCATATGCTTGTTGGCCATTTGTATATCACCTGTGGAGAAATGTCTAGTTAATCCTTTGCCCATTTTTAAACTGGGATGCTTGTCTTTTTGTTCTTGAGTTGTAGGATTGATTTATATATTCTAGGTATTAAAACCCTTATAAGTTATTTGATTCACAAATATCTTCTCACATTCTATTGATTGTTTCCTTTGATGCCCAGTTTTAAATTTTGATGTACAGAAAGTCCCCTACATACGAACATTCAAGTTGCGAACTTTCATAGATATGAACATGCTTTTGCATGTCCAATCACGTAAGTTAGTTCACGTGTTTGGCATACATTGTCATGTGCGTGCATCCTCTACAAGTGGTTGTGCTTTTGCGTACTTTATTGTACATACTTATAGAATACAGTAGTACAGTATCTTTATTTCAAGCCCAGGATGTCCGGAAGCAAGCATAAAAGCAGCAGTGATGTATCTGGTACTAAGAAGCGCCAAGTGATAATGATGGAAAGGAAAGTGAAAATAATTGAGAGAGTGGAGCAACAAGATGAAGAAGAAGCAACTGAAGAACTGAAGAGTCTCATGATGCAGGAAATGGCAAGGGGATTTTCTTTATTTGAGGAGGCACTGTTAGTTTTTGAGGCACAGGATCTGAACGTAGATTGGTACACAAAGGCTGCAGCAGCCGTTCAGAGTGCAATCCAGCACTACTGTGTCATCTCTGATGAGAAAAAAAAAAGGGCTACTACCCAGACATCACTGGATCAGTTTTTCAAGAGGGTAGCTAGAATTGAATCTAGCAAGGAACAAGAACCTGCAGCCAAAGGCCCCAGGAATGACCTCTGCCCATCAGTGAGCTGGCACTAGCCCTGTGAACACCTGGGCCCCAGCCCTGCCCACCAGCAGGCTGACATCAGCTCTGAGACATCTTAGGCCCCTCAGCCACACTCTCTGGGATCCAGTCCCACTCACCAGTGGGCTGACACCAGCTCTGGGACACCCCAGACCCTGTAGCTAGCCATGTCAGGAACTGGTCCCACTTCTCAGCAGGTGACACTAACTCTGGGACCCCTGGTCCCACAACCAGCCACCCTGGGACCTTGCTCCAACCACCAGTAGGCCAGAACTAGCCCTGGACGTCCTGGGTCTCCACAGCCAGCCACCTTGTGTCCCAGCCCTGCCCACCAGTGGTGAGCAGACACCACATTAGGCAGGGACTAGCAGCCAAGTGGACTGAGGGCCAGTCACGCCTACCAGCCCACCCATAGTAGTCAGCCTGCCACAACAGAAGGGTCCACACAGCACACATGGGGGCACCCCTAGAGCATATAGCTCCAGTGATGAAAGGGGAGTGTGCTGCAGGGACATAGGACATCTCCTACAAAAGGCCATTTCTCCAAGATTGGGAAATGTAACCAAAATGCAAATATATAGAAATAAAGACAGTGAATTAGTAAAATGAGGTGACTGAGGAATATGTTCCAAATGAAGGACCACGATAAAACCCCAGAATAATTAAGTGAAAATAGAGATAAGCAACCTACCCAATAAAGAGTTCAAGGTAATGATCACAAAGATGATAAAAGAACTCGGGAGAAGAATGAATGGACACAGTGAGATTTAACAAAGAGTTAGAAAATATAAAGAAGAACCAAACAGAGCTGAAGAATACAATAACTGAAATAAAAAATATATTAGAAGGAATCAACAATAGATTAGATGATACAGAGGAATGGATCAGTGAACTGGAAGAGAGAGTAGTAGAAATCACTCAAGTTGCACAAAAAAGAAAAAAGAATTTTAAAATACAGGACATTTTAAGAGACCTTGGACAACATCAAGTGTACTAAATTCACATTATAGGGGTCCCAGAAGGAGAATAGAAAGAGGGAAAGGTACAGGGAACATGTTTGAAGTCATAATAGCTGAAAATTTCCCTAACCTGGGAAAGGAAACAGACATCCTGGTTCAGGAAGCACAGAGGGTCCCAAACAGGATAAATGCAAAGAGAACCACAGCAAGGCACACTGAAATTAAAATGGCAAAAATTAAAGATAAAGAGAGAATATTAAAAGCAGCAAGGGAAAAGCAACAAGTTACACACAAGGGAACTCCCATAAGACCATCAACTGACTCTTCAGCAGAAACTCTATAGGGCAGAAAGGAGTGGCACAATACATTTAAAGTGATAAAAGGGAAAAAACTACAATGAAGAAAACTCTACTTCGCAAGGCTATAATTCAGATTTGAAGGAGATATCAAAAGTTTTACAGACAAGCAAAATCTAAATGACTTCAGCACCTCCAAACCAGTTTTACAAGAAATGTTAATGGGACTTCTCTCAGCATAATAGAAAAGACCACGACTAGAAACAGGAAAATTTTGAAAGTAAAAAGCTAATTGGTAAAGGCAAATATACAGTAAAGGTTGTAAATCTACTTATAAAACCAGTAGGAAGGCTAAAAGACAAAAGAAGTAAAATCATCTATATCCACCATAAGTAGTTAAGAGATACACAAAACAAAAAGATGTAAAATATGATGTCAAAAAAGTAAAGATTGGGTGTTGGGGAGTAAAAATACTGTTGCACTGTTGTTAAACTGTGTTCAAATTTAAGAGAGCAGCAACTTAATCATACACACACACACACACACACACACACACACAGATTGCTATATATAAGCCTCATGGTAACCATATTTCAAAAATTTGTATTAGATACACACACAAAGGGAAATTAATCCAAACAAAACACTGAAGTTAGTCATCAAATCACAGGAAAGAGAGGAAAAGAAGAAAAAAGGAACAAAAAACTACAAAACAACCCCAAAACAATTAACAAAATGTCAACGCATACATATCTATTGATAATTACTCTAAATGTAAATGGACTAAATGCTCCAATCTGCGGCTTACAAGATACTCACTGAAGCACTAAAGACATTCACACTGAAAGTGAGGGGTTGAGGAAAGGTATTCCATGCAAATGGAAAACAAAAGAAAGCCAGGGTAACAATATTAATATCAGACAAAATAGGCTTTAAAACACAGACTGTTATAATAGACAAAGAAGGACATTATATAATGATCAAAGGATCTTGGGCTTCCCTGGTGGCGCAGTGGTTGAGAGTCCACCTGCCAATGCAGGGGACGCGGGTTCGTGCCCCGGTCCGGGAAGATCCCACATGCCGCGGAGCGGCTGGGCCCGTGAGCCATGGCCGCTGAGCCTGCGCGTCCGGAGCCTGTGCTCCGCCACGGGAGAGGCCACAGCAGTGAGAGGCCCACGTACAGCCAAAAAAAAAAAAAAAAAAAAAATGTCAATAGACATGGAATAGCTTTACTACACTTGCATTTTCATAGTTTAGTTTCACAGTTCCCTTCTGCGATCCAGCTATGAAGATGATAACTTGGAAAATTTTTTTTATAAACTGTAATCAAACGTTAAAAGTGAAAAATAAAAGAGACAAGGTCTAGTTGACCATTTATATTTATAATACCTTTTTATTTTAAAGGTATATTTTATTTTACTATTTTAATAACTTTTGGAACTTCTTTTAAAAATTGTGGTAAAAATATACAGCTTTCAATTTACCATCTTCACCATTTTTAAGTGTACATTTCAGTAGTGTTAAGTATATTCACAGTGCATGCTGTGCAACAGATCTCTAGAACTTTCATCTTACAAAATAGAAACTCTGTATCTGTTAGGACTAATTCCCCGCCCCACTCTCCCTAGCCCTTGGCAATCATCTTCCTACTTTCTGTTTCTATGATTTTGAGTACTTTAAGTACTTTCTATGAGTGTAACCGTACAGTATTTGTCCTTTTGTGACTGGCTATTTGTTGTAGCATGTGACAGGATTTCCCTCCTTTCCAAGGCTGCATAATATTCCATTGTGTGTATATAACACATTTTCTTTATCCATTCAGCTGTTGGTGGACATTTGGGTTGCTCTCACCTCTTGGCTATTGTGAATAATGCAGCTCATATATGAAGGAGTATGCAAATATCTGTTTGAGATCCTGCTTTCAGTTCTTTCGGGTATATTCCCAGAAGTGGAATTGGTGGATCATATGGTGATTCTATTTTAATCTTTCTTTAGGAGTCTTCATACTGTTTTCCATAATGACTGCATCATTTTATATTCTTACCAATAGTCCACAAGGACTCCAGTCCTTCCACATCCTCACCAACACTTGTCATTTTCTGTTCTTTTGATAGTGGCCATCCTAATGGATGGAAAGTGATATCTCATTGTGGGTTTTTTTTTTTTTTTGGTGGTACGCGGGCCTCTCACTGTTGTGGCCTCTCCCATTGCGGAGCACAGGCTCCAGACGCGTAGGCTCAGCAGCCATGGCTCATGGGCCTAGCCGCTCTGCGGCATGTGGGATATTCCCGGACCGGGGCACGAACCCATGTCCCCTGCATCGGCAGGCGGACTCTCAACCACTGCGCCACCAGGGAAGCCCTCATTGTAGTTTTGATTTGCATTTCTCTTATGATTAGTGAAGTTGAGCATCTTTTCATATGTTCATTAACCATTTTTTTGCCTTCTTTGGAGAATTGTCTATCCAAGAACTTTGCTCATTTTTAAATTAGGTTATCTTTGTTGTGTTGTTGAGTGGTAAAAGTTTCTTATATACTCTGGATATTATCCCCTTATCGGATATACAACTTGCAAATATTTTCTCCCCTTCAGTAGGCTGTCTTTTCACTCTGTTGATTATTTCCTATAATGCACAGTTTTAGAGTTTTATGCAGTTCCATTTGTCATTTTTTGTTTTCGTTGCTGATTCCTTTGAACATTGTTATAAAACTAATGAACAAAATGAGATTGGCTGCCTGCTTTTAATTTTGCTGGACACAACGGGGGTAGAAAACAATGAGCTCAAGGATTTTAATTCCCAGCTTAAGCACTGCATAAATGACATGAGAGCTTCTATGTCTGCCCTGAAAGAGACACTTACTTCCTGTAGCTGCCGAGATGAGTGTGCTGAAAACCAAACCCAGTATCTAGTGGCTGAATCACAATACAAATTGTTCAGTACACGCCAAAAGAGCTGCTTGATTTTTCCAATTTAAACAGAATCTCGGGAATATGTGTGGGATGGATATTAAGGTTGTGAAATAATGGTAGAAAGAACATAAAGTTGGATTAGGCCGCATTTATTGATATGGGTCAACTAATGTTGCAGTTTGGGAGTTACAAAGGGCTCTAATTGTTTGTTTGTTTCTTCAGTTTGTTGGCTGGCTGAAACGTTGACTAAAAAGTAGCTCACAGTAAATGAAGTTGAAATGCCAGACGTGCCTTGGTATACTACAGAGGAAGGGAAAGACTCAAAGAGACTGGAATGTTAGAGTGGGTTTGACATTTAAGACCTGCTCATACACTCTGGGATGGTCCAGAGGACACATCTTTCACTAGTACTCTGGGAAATAAATTTGTGAAGGATCCCTAGCATCCTTGAAGAGTTCTGTGATTGCTCTTCTCTGTAGACCAGAAAGTACTGTGGGAACTGTGGCTACTGAACTGGGAAATCTAAGTGTAATGAGGGTAATTGGATCCCAAGGTGGCAGGGGCCAAGTGGTGGCACTCAATGGCCAAACGTAAGGTGGGTGTGGTTATTAAATGGACCGCAGAGTCAAAGTAGTGCTCAGAATAGTCTTACTTGTAGAAAACTATGACATTGGTGAGTTGATCATGGCATTCCTAGAACTGAAATATACAGAAAAGTCTACTAAATTTGTACATGATATGTATAAGTAGAAAAATTCTAGGTCAACTGATCAAAAGTCTAACTTGAATCATAAAAACAGAATCATGTCCCCTCAATCAATTCCCATCCTGTTTACAGACCTAGAACTCTTCAAATGAAGGAGAATCTGGGTACCCTTGAGGAAAAACCCTGGTATACTGCCAAAAGTTTATATTGTTAATCTTTCTCTGAGCTTTCCCCAAAGGGACCTACAACCTTTTACCAGACTGACTGTGCTTTGGGGAAAAGGAACTAATCAGACCTTTCAGAGATCACTGGACACTGGCTCTGAACTGACACCAATTCCAGAAGACCCAAAACATCACTATGGTCCACAAGTCAGAATGGGGGCTTATGAAGGTCTGGTGAACAATGGGGTTTTAGCTCAGGTCCATCTCACAGTGGGTCCAGTGGGCCCCCAAATACATCATGCCATGATTTCTCCAGTTCTGAAATGCATAATTGGAAAGAGACATACTCAGCAACTGGCAGAATCCCCATATTAGTTTCCTGAGATGTAAAATGAGGGCTATTAGGTGGGAAGGACCAAGTGGAAGCCACTAGAACTGCCTCTACCTAGAAAAATAGTAAACCAAAAGCAATACTGCATTTCTGGAGAGACTGAAGAAATCAGTGCCACCATCCAGGACTTGAAGGGTGCATCCCCATCCATTTTGTCTATCTGGACCGTGCAGAAGACAGATGGATCTTGGAGAATGACAGTGGATTACTGTAAGCTTAACCATTGCAACTGCAGCACCAGATGTGGTTTCATTGCGAAAGCAAATTAACACATCCTCTGGTACCTGGTATGCAGCCATTGATCTGACAAATGCTTTTTTCTTCATATTTGTTAGTAAAGACCACCAACCAGCAAGTCCAGCAATATACCTACACTGTCCTGCCTCAGAGGTACATCAGCCCTCCAGTCCTATGTCATAAATATAGTTCACAAGGTCTTGATGTCCTTTCCCTTATACACAACATCGCACTGGTTCATTACCTTGATAATGTTATGCTGACTGGACCTAGTGAGCAAGGAGTAGTAAGTACTCTGGTAAGATGTTTGTATATTAAAGAGTGCGAAAGAAATCCAACAAAAATTCAGGGGCCGTCTGCCTCATTGTAATGTGTAGGGGTCCAGTGGTGTGGGGCACGTTAAGATATCCTTTCTAAGGTAAAGGATAAGCTGTTCCCTCTGGGTCCCCCTACAACCGAGAAAGACGTACAACATTTAATGAGCCTCCTACGGTTTTAGAGGCAACATATTCCTCATTTTGATGTGTTATTCCAACCTCTTACTGAGTGACCCAAAAAGCTGCTAATTTTGAGCGGTGCCCCGAACCAGAGAATGCTGTGCAGGTTGACTACACTGGACCACTTCCATCATGAAAAGGGGCAAAATTTTGTCCTTACTGGAATAGACACTCTAAAGATGAATTTACCTTTCCTACATGCAATGCTTCTGCCAAAACTACCATCCATGGACTTACAGAATACCTATCCACCACTGTGGTATGCCTCACACCATTGATCTGACCAAGGAACTCACGTGACAGTAAGTGAAGTGCAGCAATGAGCCCATTCTCAAGGAATTCCCTGGTCTTATCATGCTCTCCACCATCTTGAATCATCTGGCTTGATAGAATGGTGGAATGACCTTTTGAATACTCAGTTACAATGACAGCTAGATGGCAATACCTTGTAAGATTGGGACAAGGTTTTCCATACGGCCGTATATGCTCTGAATCAGCATCCAATGTCTAATATTTTCTTCCATGGCCAGCATTCATGGATCCAGGAACCAAGGAGTGGAAATGGGAGTGTTACTACTCACTATTACTGCTAACTATACACTAGCCAAAATTTTGCTTCTTGTTCCCATGACTTTATGCTCTGCTGGCCTAGAGGTTTAGTTCTAAAGGGAGGAATGCTTCCACCAGGAGACACAACAATGATTCAGTTGAACTGACAGTTAAGAATGCCACCCAGCCACGTAGGGCTCTTCAGGTCTCTGAATTAGCAGGCAAAGAAGTTACTATGCTGACCCTGACTGCCAAGGGGAAATTGAACTATTACTATACAATGAAGGTAAGGAAGATCATGTCTAGAATCCAAAAGATCCCTTAGGGTGTTTCTTAAAATTACCATGCATTGTGATTAAGGTCAATGGAAATCTGTAACAATTCGATTCAGGAAGGACTGATGGCTTAGACCCCTCAGGAATGAAAGCTTGGCTCACTCTAATATGCACAGAGCCATGATCAGCTAAGGTGTTTGCTGAGGGCAGGGAAAATGGAATGATTGGTAGAAGATGGCTTAAATACCAGCTATGACTGCATGACCAGTTATGGAAGCAAGGGTTGTAA